>CAMITZ010000198.1:0-206000 GCA_946251845.1 Andrena fulva
GACGAGTATAGGGTCGTACCCACGACCCCGGGCCTAGGTTGTCCCGCCGCCGACTTGTCCGACGACTATAGGGTCGTCCCCACGACCACCGGCCAAAGTTTCCCAGCCGCCGGCGTGTCCGACGACTATTGGGTCGTCCCCACGATCCCGGGACTAGATTGGCCCGCCACCGTCATGTCCGACGACTATAGGGTCGTCCCCACGACCACCGGCCAAAGTTTCCCAGCCGCCGGCGTGTCCGACGACTATTGGGTCGTCCCCACGATCCCGGGACTAGATTGGCCCGCCACCGTCATGTCCGACGAGTATAGGGTCGTACCCACGACCCCGGGCCTAGGTTGTCCCGCCGCCGACTTGTCCGACGACTATAGGGTCGTCCCCACGACCACCGGCCAAAGTTTCCCAGCCGCCGGCGTGTCCGACGACTATTGGGTCGTCCCCACGATCCCGGGACTAGATTGGCCCGCCACCGTCATGTCCGACGACTATATGGTCGTACCCACGACCCCGGGACTAGGTTGGCCCGACGCCGACTTGTCCGACGACTATAGGGTCGTGCCTACCACCCCGGGACTAGGTTGGCCCGCCGCCGAATTGTCCGACGACTATAGGGTCGTCCCCACGACCCCGGGACTAGATTGGCCCGCCGCCGACTTGTCCGACGACTATAGGGTCGTCCCTACCACCCCGGGAGTAGGTTGGCCAGCCGCCGACATGTCCGACGACTATAGGGTCGTCCCCACGACCACTGGCCAAAGTTGGCCAGCCGCCGACATGTCCGACGACTATAGGGTCGTCCCCACGACCCCGGGGCAAGATTGGCCCGCCACCGTCATGTCCGACGACTATAGGTTCGTCCCTACGACCCTGGGCATACGTTGGCCTGCCGCCGACATGTCCCACGACTATAGGGTCGTCCCCACGACCACTGGCCAAAGTTGCCCAGCCGCCGACATGTCCGACGACTATAGGGTCGTCCCTACCACCCCGGGACTAGGTTGGCCCGCCGCCGACATGTCCGACGACTATAGGGTCGTCCCCACGCCCCGAGCCAAAGTTGGCCAGCCGCCGAAATGTCCGACGACTATAGGGTCGTCCCCACGACCCCGGGGCAAGATTGGCCCGCCTCCGTCATGTCCGACGACTATAGGTTCGTCCCCTCGACCCCGGGACTAGGTTGGCCCGCCGCCGACTTGTCCGACGACTATAGGATCGTCCCCACGACCCCGGGACTAGGTTGGCCAGCCGCCGACATGTCCGACGACTATACGGTCGTCCCCACGACCACGGGACTAGGTTGGCCCGCCGCCGACTTGTCCGACGACTATAGGGTCGTCCCTACCACCCCGGGACTAGGTTGGCCAGCCGCCGACATGTCCGACGTCTATAGGGTCGTCCCCACGACCCCGGGGCTAGATTGCCCCGGCACCGTCATGTCTGACGACTATAGGGTCGTCCTCACGACCACGGGACTAGGTTGGCCCGCCGCCGACATGTCCGACGTCTATAGGGTCGTCCCCACGCACCGGGCCAAAGTTGGCCAGCCGCCGACATGTCCGACGACTATAGGGTCGTCCCCACGACCCCGGGACTAGATTGGCCCGCCACCGTCATGTCCGACGACTATAGGGCCGTCTCCACGACCCCGGGACTAGGTTGGCCCGCCGCCGACTTGTCCGACGACTATAGGGTCGTCCCCACGACCACTGGCCAAAGTTGCCCAGCCGCCGACATGTCCGACGACTATAGGGTCGTCCCCAAGACCATGGGCCAAAGTTGCTCTGCCGCCGACTTGTCCGACGACTATAGGGTCGTCCCCACGAACCCGGGGCTAGATTGCCCCGGCACCGTCATGTGCGACGACTATAGGGTCGTCCCCACGACCCCGGGACTAGGTTTGCCCCCCGCCGACTTGTCCGACGACTATAGGGTCGCCCCCACGACCACTGGCCAAAGTTGCCCAGCCGCGGACATGTCCGACGACTATAGGGTCGTCCCCACGACCCCGGGACTAGATTGGCCCGCCACCGTCATGTCCGACGACTATAGGGCCGTCTCCACGACCCCGGGACTAGGTTGTCCCGCCGCCGACTTGTCCGACGACTATACGGTCGTCCCCTCGACCCCGGGACTAGGTTGGCCCGCCGCCGACGTGTCCTACGACTATGGGGTCGTCCCCACATCCACGAGAATAGGTTGGCCAGCCGCCGACATGTCCGACAACTATAGGGTCGTCCCCACGACCCCGGGACTAGGTTGGCCCGCCGCCGACATGTCCGACGTCTATAGGGTCGCCCCACGACCCCGCGGCAAGATTGGCCCGCCACCGTCATGTCCGACGACTATGGGGTCGTCCTCACGACCCCGGGACTAGATTGGCCCGCCACCGTCATGTCCGACGACTATAGGGTCGTCCCCACGACCACTGGCCAAAGTTGCCCAGCCGCCGACATGTCCGACGACTATAGGGTCGTCCCCACGACCCCGGGACTAGGTTGGCCCGCCGCCGACATGTCCGACGTCTATAGGGTCGTCCCCACGACCCCGGGGCTAGATTGGCCCGCCACCGTCATGTCCGAAGACTATGGGATCGGCCTCACGACCGCGGGACTAGATTGGCCCGCCACCGTCATGTCCGACGACTATAGGTTCGTCCCAACGATCCTGGGCATATGTTGGCCTGCCGCCGACATGTCCGACGACTATAGGGTCGTGCCCACGACCCCGGGAGTAGGTTGGCCCGCCGCCGACTTGTCCGACGACTATAGGGTCGTCCCCACGACCACGGGCCAAAGTTGCCCTGGCGCCGTATGTCCGACGACTATAGGGTCGTCCCCACGACCCCGGGTCTAGGTTGGCCCGCCGCCGACTTTTCCGACGACTATAGGATCGTCCCCATGACCCCGGGAGTAGGTTGGCCCGCCGCCGACTTGTCCGACGACTATAGGGTCGTCCCCACGACCCCGGGGCAAGATTGGCCCGCCACCGTCATGTCCGACGACTATAGGTTCGTCCCTACGACCCTGGGCATACGTTGACCTGCCGCCGACATGTCCCACGACTATGGGGTCGTCCCCACGACCACGAGACGAGGTTGGCCAGCCGCCGACATGTCCGACGACTATAGGGTCGTCCCCACGACCCCGGGACTAGATTGGCCCGCCACCGTCTTGTCCGACGACTATAGGGCCGTCTCCACGACCCCGGGACTAGGTTGTCCCGCCGCCGACTTGTCCGACGACTATAGGGTCGTCCCCAAGACCACGGGCCAAAGTTGCCCTGCCGCTAACATGTCCGACGACTATAGGGTCGTGCCCACGACCCCGGGAGTAGGTTGGCCCGCCGCCGACTTGTCCGACGACTATAGGGTCGTCCCCACGACCACGGGCCAAAGTTGCCCTGGCGCCGTATGTCCGACGACTATAGGGTCGTCCCCACGACCCCGGGTCTAGGTTGGCCCGCCGCCGACTTTTCCGACGACTATAGGATCGTCCCCACGACTCCGGGAGTAGGTTGGCCCGCCGCCGATTTGTCCGACGACTATAGGGTCGTCCCCACGACCCCGGGGCAAGATTGGCCCGCCACCGTCATGTCCGACGACTATAGGTTCGTCCCTACGACCCTGGGCATACGTTGGCCTGCCGCCGACATGTCCCACGACTATAGGGTCGTCCCCACGACCACTGGCCAAAGTTGCCCAGCCGCCGACATGTCCGACGACTATAGGGTCGTCCCTACCCCCCGGGACTAGGTTGGCCCGCCGCCGACATGTCCGACGACTATAGGGTCGTCCCCACGCCCCGAGCCAAAGTTGGCCAGCCGCCGAAATGTCCGACGACTATAGGGTCGTCCCCAAGACCACGGGCCAAAGTTGCCCTGCCGCCGACATGTCCGACGACTATAGGGTCGTCCCCACAACCACTGTCCAATGTTGCCCAGCCGCCGACATGTCCGACGACTATACGGTCGTCCCCACGACCCCGGGACTAGGTTGGCCCGCCGCCGACGTGTCCTACGACTATGGGGTCGTCCCCACGACCACGAGACGAGGTTGGCCAGCCGCCGACATGTCCGACAACTATAGGGTCTTCCCCACGACCCCGGGTCTAGGTTGGCCCGCCGCCGACATGTCCGACGTCTATAGGGTCGTCCCCACGCACCGGGCCAAAGTTGGCCAGCCGCCGACATGTCCGACGACTATAGGGTCGTCCCCACGACCCCGGGACTAGATTGGCCCGCCACCGTCATGTCCGACGACTATAGGGCCGTCTCCACGACCCCGGGACTAGGTTGGCCCGCCGCCGACTTGTCCGACGACTATAGGGTCGTCCCCACGACCACTGGCCAAAGTTGCCCAGCCGCCGACATGTCCGACGACTATAGGGTCGTCCCCAAGACCACGGGCCAAAGTTGCTCTGCCGCCGACTTGTCCGACGACTATAGGGTCGTCCCCACGACCCCGGGTCTAGGTTGGCCCGCCGCCGACTTTTCCGACGACTATAGGATCGTCCCCACGACCCCGGGAGTAGGTTGGCCCGCCGCCGATTTGTCCGACGACTATAGGGTCGTCCCCACGACCCCGGGGCAAGATTGGCCCGCCACCGTCATGTCCGACGACTATAGGTTCGTCCCTACGACCCTGGGCATACGTTGGCCTGCCGCCGACATGTCCCACGACTATAGGGTCGTCCCCACGACCACTGGCCAAAGTTGCCCAGCCGCCGACATGTCCGACGACTATAGGGTCGTCCCTACCCCCCGGGACTAGGTTGGCCCGCCGCCGACATGTCCGACGACTATAGGGTCGTCCCCACGCCCCGAGCCAAAGTTGGCCAGCCGCCGAAATGTCCGACGACTATAGGGTCGTCCCCAAGACCACGGGCCAAAGTTGCCCTGCCGCCGACATGTCCGACGACTATAGGGTCGTCCCCACAACCACTGTCCAATGTTGCCCAGCCGCCGACATGTCCGACGACTATACGGTCGTCCCCACGACCCCGGGACTAGGTTGGCCCGCCGCCGACGTGTCCTACGACTATGGGGTCGTCCCCACGACCACGAGACGAGGTTGGCCAGCCGCCGACATGTCCGACAACTATAGGGTCTTCCCCACGACCCCGGGTCTAGGTTGGCCCGCCGCCGACTTGTCCGACGACTATAGGGTCGTCCCCACGACCCCGGGAGTAGGTTGGCCCGCCGCCGACTTCTCCGACGTCTATAGGGTCGTCCCTACCACCCCGGGACTAGGTTGGCCAGCCGCCGACATGTCCGACGTCTATAGGGTCGTCCCCGCGACCCCGGGGCTAGATTGCCCCGGCACCGTCATGTCCGACGACTATAGGGTCGTCCCCACGACCACGGGACTAGGTTGGCCCGCCGCCGACATGTCCGACGACTATAGGGTCGTCCCCACGACCACGAGACGAGGTTGGCCAGCCGCCGACATGTCCGACGACTATAGGGTCGTCCCCACCACCCCGGGTCTAGGTCGGCCCGCCGCCGACTTGTCCGACGACTATAGGGTCGTCCCCAAGACCACGGGCCAAAGTTGCCCTGCCGCCGACATGTCCGACGACTATAGGGTCGTCCCCACGACCCCGGGTCTAGGTTGGCCCGCCGCCGACTTGTCCGACGACTATACGGTCGTCCCCACGACCCCGGGGCTAGATTGCCCCGGCACCGTCATGTCCGACGACTATAGGGTCGTCCCCACGACCCCGGGGCTAGGTTGCCCCGCCGCCGACTTGTCCGACAACTATAGGGTCGTCTCCACGACCCCGGGACTAGGTTGGCCAGTCACCGACATGTCCGACGACTATAGTGTCGTCCCCACGCCCCGGGCCAAAGATGGCCAGCCGCCGACATGTCCGAAGACTCTAGGGTCGTCCCCACGACCCCGGGACTAGATTGGCCCGCCACCGTCATGTCCGACGACTATACGGTCGTCCCCACGACCCCGGGACTAGGTTGGCCCGCCGCCGACGTGTCCTACGACTATGGGGTCGTCCCCACGACCACGAGACGAGGTTGGCCAGCCGCCGACATGTCCGACGATTATAGGGTCGTCCCCACCACCCCGGGTCTAGGTTGGCCAGCCGCCGACATGTCCGACGACTATGGGGTCGTCCCCACGACCACTGTCCAAAGTTGCCCAGCCGCCGACATGTCCGACGACTATAAGGTCGTCCCCACGACCCCGGGACTAGGTCGGCCCGCCGCCGACTTGTCCGACGACTATAGTGTCGTCCCCACGACCCCGGGTCTAGGTTGGCCCGCCGCCGACTTGTCCGACGACTATACGGTCGTCCCCACGACCACGGGACTAGGTTGGCCCGCCGCCGACTTGTCCGACGACTATAGGGTCGTCCCTACCACCCCGGGACTAGGTTGGCCAGCCGCCGACATGTCCGACGTCTATAGGGTCGTCCCCGCGACCCCGGGGCTAGATTGCCCCGGCACCGTCATGTCCGACGACTATAGGGTCGTCCCCACGACCACGGGACTAGGTTGGCCCGCCGCCGACATGTCCGACGACTATAGGGTCGTCCCCACGACCACGAGACGAGGTTGGCCAGCCGCCGACATGTCCGACGACTATAGGGTCGTCCCCACCACCCCGGGTCTAGGTCGGCCCGCCGCCGACTTGTCCGACGACTATAGGGTCGTCCCCAAGACCACGGGCCAAAGTTGCCCTGCCGCCGACATGTCCGACGACTATAGGGTCGTCCCCACGACCCCGGGTCTAGGTTGGCCCGCCGCCGACTTGTCCGACGACTATACGGTCGTCCCCACGACCACGGGACTAGGTTGGCCCGCCGCCGACTTGTCCGACGACTATAGGGTCGTCCCTACCACCCCGGGACTAGGTTGGCCAGCCGCCGACATGTCCGACGTCTATAGGGTCGTCCCCACGACCCCGGGGCTAGATTGCCCCGGCACCGTCATGTCCGACGACTATAGGGTCGTCCCCACGACCCCGGGACTAGGTTGGCCCGCCGCCGACTTGTCCGACGACTATAGGGTCGTCTCCACGACCCCGGGACTAGGTTGGCCAGTCACCGACATGTCCGACGACTATAGGGTCGTCCCCACGCCCCGAGCCAATGTTGGCCAGCCGCCGACATGTCCGACGACTGTAGGGTCGTCCCCACGACCCCGGAACAAGATTGGCCCGCCACCGTCATGTCCGACGACTATACGGTCGTCCCCTCGACCCCGGGACTAGGTTGGCCCGCCGCCGACGTGTCCTACGACTATGGGGTCGTCCCCACGACCACGAGAATAGGTTGGCCCGCCGCCGACTTGTCCGACGTCTATAGGGTCGTCCCTACCACCCCGGGACTAGGTTGGCCAGCCGCCGACATGTCCGACGACTATAGGGTCGTCCCCACGACCACGGGCCAAAGTTGCCCTGCCGCCGACATGTCCGACGACTATGGGGTCGTCCCCACGACCACTGTCCAAAGTTGCCCAGCCGCCGACATGTCCGACGACTATAGGGTCGTCCCCACGACCCCGGGACTAGGTTGGCCAGTCACCGACATGTCCGACGACTATAGGGTCGTCCCCAAGACCACGGGCCAAAGTTGCCCTGCCGCCGACATGTCCGACGACTATAGGGTCGTCCCCACGACCCCGGGACTAGGTTGGCCAGTCACCGACATTTCCGACGACTATAGGGTCGTCCCCAAGACCACGGGCCAAAGTTGCCCTGCCGCCGACATGTCCGAAGACTATAGGGTCGTCCCCACGACCCCGGGAGTAGGTTGGCCCGCCGCCGACTTGTCCGACGACTATAGGGTCGTCCCCACGACCCCGGGACTCGGTTGGCCAGTCACCGACATGTCCGACGACTATAGGGTCGTCCCCAAGACCACGGGCCAAAGTTGCCCTGCCGCCGACATGTCCGACGACTATAGGGTCGTCCCCACGACCCCGGGTCTAGGTTGGCCCGCCGCCGACTTGTCCGACGACTATACGGTCGTCCCCACGACCACGGGACTAGGTTGGCCCGCCGCCGATTTGTCCGACGTCTATAGGGTCGTCCCTACCACCCCGGGACTAGGTTGGCCCGCCGCCGACTTGTCCGACGACTATAGGGTCGTCCCCACGACCCCGGGACTAGGTTGGCCCGCCGCCGACATGTCCGACGTCTATAGGGTCGTCCCCACGACCCCGGGGCAAGATTGGCCCGCCACCGTCATGTCCGACGACTATAGGTTCGTCCCCACGACCCCGGGAGTAGGTTGGACCGCCGCCGACTTGTCCGACGACTATAGGGTCGTCCCCACGACCCCGGGACTAGGTTGGCCAGCCGCCGACATGTCCGACAACTATACGGTCGTCCCCTCGACCCCGGGACTAGGTTGGCCCGCCGCCGACGTGTCCTACGACTATGGGGTCGTCCCCACGACCACGAGAATAGGTTGGCCAGCCGCCGACATGTCCGACGACTATAGGGTCGTCCCCACGACCCCGAGACTAGGTTGGCCCGCCGCCGACATGTCCGACGTCTATAGGGTCGTCCCCACGACCCCGGGGCAAGATTGGCCCGCCACCGTCATGTCCGACGACTATAGGTTCGTCCCCACGACCCCGGGAGTAGGTTGGCCCGCCGCCGACTTGTCCGACGACTATAGGGTCGTCCCCACGACCCCGGGACTAGGTTGGCCTGCCGCCGACATGTCCGACGACTATAGGGTCGTCCCCACGACCACTGTCCAATGTTGCCCAGCCGCCGACATGTCCGACGACAATAGGGTCGTCCCCACGACCCCGGGACTAGGTTGGCCGGCCGCCGACTTGTCCGACGACTATAGGGTCGTCCCCACGACCCCGGGACTAGGTCGGCCCGCCGCCGACATGTCCGACGACTATAGGGCCGTCTCCACGACCCCGGGACTAGGTTGTCCCGCCGCCGACTTGTCCGACGACTATAGGGTCGTCCCCACGACCACTGGCCAAAGTTGCCCAGCCGCCGACATGTCCGACGACTATAGGGTCGTCCCCACGACCCCGGGACTAGGTTGGCCCGCCGCCGACATGTCCGACGTCTATAGGGTCGTCCCCACGACCCCGGGGCTAGATTGGCCCGCCACCGTCATGTCCGACGACTATGGGGTCGGCCTCACGACCCCGGGACTAGATTAGCCCGCCACCGTCATGTCCGACGACTATAGGTTCGTCCCAACGATCCTGGGCATACGTTGGCCTGTCGCCGACATGTCCGACGACTATAGGGTCGTCCCCACGAACCCGGGAATAGGTTGGCCAGTCACCGACATGTCCGACGACTATAGGGTCGTCCCTACGACCACGGGCCAAAGTTGCCCTGCCGCTACGATGTCCGACGACTATAGGGTCGTCCCCACGACCCCGGGACTAGGTTGGCCAGCCGCCGACATGTCCGACGACTATAGGGTCGTCCCCACCACCCCGGGTCTAGGTTGGCCAGCCGCCGACATGTCCGACGACTATAGGGTCGACCCCACGACCACGGGCCAAAGTTGCCCTGCCGCCGACATGTCC
Organism: Andrena fulva; assembly: GCA_946251845.1. NCBI lineage: Eukaryota > Metazoa > Arthropoda > Insecta > Hymenoptera > Andrenidae > Andrena > Andrena fulva. The sequence goes on from CAMITZ010000198.1 coordinate 9,529, forward strand.
GACGACTATAGGGTCGTCCCCACGACCACTGTCCTATGTTGCCCAGCCGCCGACATGTCCGACGACAATAGGGTCGTCCCCACGACCCCGGGACTAGGTTGGCCGGCCGCCGACTTGTCCGACGACTATAGGGTCGTCCCCACGACCCCGGGACTAGGTCGGCCCGCCGCCGACATGTCCGACGACTATAGGGTCGTCCCCACGACCACGGGCCAAAGTTGCCCTGCCGCTAACATGTCCGACGACTATAGGGTCGTGCCCACGACCCCGGGAGTAGGTTGGCCCGCCGCCGACTTGTCCGACGACTATAGGGTCGTCCCCACGACCACGGGCCAAAGTTGCCCTGGCGCCGTATGTCCGACGACTATAGGGTCGTCCCCACGACCCCGGGTCTAGGTTGGCCCGCCGCCGACTTTTCCGACGACTATAGGATCGTCCCCACGACCCCGGGAGTAGGTTGGCCCGCCGCCGACTTGTCCGACGACTATAGGGTCGTCCCCACGACCCCGGGGCAAGATTGGCCCGCCACCGTCATGTCCGACGACTATAGGTTCGTCCCTACGACCCTGGGCATACGTTGGCCTGCCGCCGACATGTCCCACGACTATGGGGTCGTTCCCACGACCACGAGACGAGGTTGGCCAGCCGCCGACATGTCCGACGACTATAGGGTCGTCCCCACGACCCCGGGACTAGATTGGCCCGCCACCGTCATGTCCGACGACTATAGGGCCGTCTCCACGACCCCGGGACTAGGTTGTCCCGCCGCCGACTTGTCCGACGACTATAGGGTCGTCCCCACGACCACTGGCCAAAGTTGCCCAGCCGCCGACATGTCCGACGACTATAGGGTCGTCCCCACGACCCCGGGACTAGGTTGGCCCGCCGCCGACATGTCCGACGTCTATAGGGTCGTCCCCACGACCCCGGGGCTAGATTGGCCCGCCACCGTCATGTCCGACGACTATGGGGTCGGCCTCACGACCCCGGGACTAGGTTGGCCCGCCGCCGACTTGTCCGACGACTATAGGGTCGTCCCCACGACCACGGGCCAAAGTTGCCCTGGCGCCGTATGTCCGACGACTATAGGGTCGTCCCCACGACCCCGGGTCTAGGTTGGCCCGCCGCCGACTTTTCCGACGACTATAGGATCGTCCCCATGACCCCGGGAGTAGGTTGGCCCGCCGCCGACTTGTCCGACGACTATAGGGTCGTCCCCACGACCCCGGGGCAAGATTGGCCCGCCACCGTCATGTCCGACGACTATAGGTTCGTCCCTACGACCCTGGGCATACGTTGGCCTGCCGCCGACATGTCCCACGACTATGGGGTCGTCCCCACGACCACGAGACGAGGTTGGCCAGCCGCCGACATGTCCGACGACTATAGGGTCGTCCCCACGACCCCGGGACTAGATTGGCCCGCCACCGTCATGTCCGACGACTATAGGGCCGTCTCCACGACCCTGGGGCAAGATTGGCCCGCCACCGTCATGTCCGACGACTATAGGTTCGTCCCCACGACCCCGGGAGTAGGTTGGACCGCCGCCGACTTGTCCGACGACTATAGGGTCGTCCCCACGACCCCGGGACTAGGTTGGCCAGCCGCCGACATGTCCGACAACTATACGGTCGTCCCCTCGACCCCGGGACTAGGTTGGCCCGCCGCCGACGTGTCCTACGACTATGGGGTCGTCCCCACGACCACGAGAATAGGTTGGCCAGCCGCCGACATGTCCGACGACTATAGGGTCGTCCCCACGACCCCGAGACTAGGTTGGCCCGCCGCCGACATGTCCGACGTCTATAGGGTCGTCCCCACGACCCCGGGGCAAGATTGGCCCGCCACCGTCATGTCCGACGACTATAGGTTCGTCCCCACGACCCCGGGAGTAGGTTGGCCCGCCGCCGACTTGTCCGACGACTATAGGGTCGTCCCCACGACCCCGGGACTAGGTTGGCCTGCCGCCGACATGTCCGACGACTATAGGGTCGTCCCCACGACCACTGTCCAATGTTGCCCAGCCGCCGACATGTCCGACGACAATAGGGTCGTCCCCACGACCCCGGGACTAGGTTGGCCGGCCGCCGACTTGTCCGACGACTATAGGGTCGTCCCCACGACCCCGGGACTAGGTCGGCCCGCCGCCGACATGTCCGACGACTATAGGGCCGTCTCCACGACCCCGGGACTAGGTTGTCCCGCCGCCGACTTGTCCGACGACTATAGGGTCGTCCCCACGACCACTGGCCAAAGTTGCCCAGCCGCCGACATGTCCGACGACTATAGGGTCGTCCCCACGACCCCGGGACTAGGTTGGCCCGCCGCCGACATGTCCGACGTCTATAGGGTCGTCCCCACGACCCCGGGGCTAGATTGGCCCGCCACCGTCATGTCCGACGACTATGGGGTCGGCCTCACGACCCCGGGACTAGATTGGCCCGCCACCGTCATGTCCGACGACTATAGGTTCGTCCCAACGATCCTGGGCATACGTTGGCCTGTCGCCGACATGTCCGACGACTATAGGGTCGTCCCCACGAACCCGGGAATAGGTTGGCCAGTCACCGACATGTCCGACGACTATAGGGTCGTCCCTACGACCACGGGCCAAAGTTGCCCTGCCGCTACGATGTCCGACGACTATAGGGTCGTCCCCACGACCCCGGGACTAGGTTGGCCAGCCGCCGACATGTCCGACGACTATAGGGTCGTCCCCACCACCCCGGGTCTAGGTTGGCCAGCCGCCGACATGTCCGACGACTATAGGGTCGACCCCACGACCACGGGCCAAAGTTGCCCTGCCGCCGACATGTCCGACGACTATAGGGTCGTCCCCACGACCACTGTCCTATGTTGCCCAGCCGCCGACATGTCCGACGACAATAGGGTCGTCCCCACGACCCCGGGACTAGGTTGGCCGGCCGCCGACTTGTCCGACGACTATAGGGTCGTCCCCACGACCCCGGGACTAGGTCGGCCCGCCGCCGACATGTCCGACGACTATAGGGTCGTCCCCACGACCACGGGCCAAAGTTGCCCTGCCGCTAACATGTCCGACGACTATAGGGTCGTGCCCACGACCCCGGGAGTAGGTTGGCCCGCCGCCGACTTGTCCGACGACTATAGGGTCGTCCCCACGACCACGGGCCAAAGTTGCCCTGGCGCCGTATGTCCGACGACTATAGGGTCGTCCCCACGACCCCGGGTCTAGGTTGGCCCGCCGCCGACTTTTCCGACGACTATAGGATCGTCCCCACGACCCCGGGAGTAGGTTGGCCCGCCGCCGACTTGTCCGACGACTATAGGGTCGTCCCCACGACCCCGGGGCAAGATTGGCCCGCCACCGTCATGTCCGACGACTATAGGTTCGTCCCTACGACCCTGGGCATACGTTGGCCGGCCGCCGACATGTCCCACGACTATGGGGTCGTCCCCACGACCACGAGACGAGGCTGGCCAGCCGCCGACATGTCCGACGACTATAGGGTCGTCCCCACGACCCCGGGACTAGATTGGCCCGCCACCGTCATGTCCGACGACTATAGGGCCGTCTCCACGACCCCGGGACTAGGTTGTCCCGCCGCCGACTTGTCCGACGACTATAGGGTCGTCCCCACGACCACTGGCCAAAGTTGCCCTGCCGCCGACATGTCCGACGACATTAGGGTCGTCCCCACGACCCCGGGACTAGGTTGGCCCGCCGCCGACATGTCCGACGTCTATAGGGTCGTCCCCACGACCCCGGGGCTAGATTGGCCCGCCACCGTCATGTCCGACGACTATGGGGTCGGCCTCACGACCCCGGGACTAGGTTGGCCCGCCGCCGACTTGTCCGACGACTATAGGGTCGTCCCCACGACCACGGGCCAAAGTTGCCCTGGCGCCGTATGTCCGACGACTATAGGGTCGTCCCCACGACCCCGGGTCTAGGTTGGCCCGCCGCCGACTTTTCCGACGACTATAGGATCGTCCCCATGACCCCGGGAGTAGGTTGGCCCGCCGCCGACTTGTCCGACGACTATAGGGTCGTCCCCACGACCCCGGGGCAAGATTGGCCCGCCACCGTCATGTCCGACGACTATAGGTTCGTCCCTACGACCCTGGGCATACGTTGGCCTGCCGCCGACATGTCCCACGACTATGGGGTCGTCCCCACGACCACGAGACGAGGTTGGCCAGCCGCCGACATGTCCGACGACTATAGGGTCGTCCCCACGACCCCGGGACTAGATTGGCCCGCCACCGTCATGTCCGACGACTATAGGGCCGTCTCCACGACCCCGGGACTAGGTTGTCCCGCCGCCGACTTGTCCGACGACTATAGGGTCGTCCCCACGACCACGGGCCAAAGTTGCCCTGCCGCTAACATGTCCGACGACTATAGGGTCGTGCCCACGACCCCGGGAGTAGGTTGGCCCGCCGCCGACTTGTCCGACGACTATAGGGTCGTCCCCACGACCACGGGCCAAAGTTGCCCTGGCGCCGTATGTCCGACGACTATAGGGTCGTCCCCACGACCCCGGGTCTAGGTTGGCCCGCCGCCGACTTTTCCGACGACTATAGGATCGTCCCCACGACCCCGGGAGTAGGTTGGCCCGCCGCCGATTTGTCCGACGACTATAGGGTCGTCCCCACGACCCCGGGGCAAGATTGGCCCGCCACCGTCATGTCCGACGACTATAGGTTCGTCCCTACGACCCTGGGCATACGTTGGCCTGCCGCCGACATGTCCCACGACTATAGGGTCGTCCCCACGACCACTGGCCAAAGTTGCCCAGCCGCCGACATGTCCGACGACTATAGGGTCGTCCCTACCCCCCGGGACTAGGTTGGCCCGCCGCCGACATGTCCGACGACTATAGGGTCGTCCCCACGCCCCGAGCCAAAGTTGGCCAGCCGCCGAAATGTCCGACGACTATAGGGTCGTCCCCAAGACCACGGGCCAAAGTTGCCCTGCCGCCGACATGTCCGACGACTATAGGGTCGTCCCCACAACCACTGTCCAATGTTGCCCAGCCGCCGACATGTCCGACGACTATACGGTCGTCCCCACGACCCCGGGACTAGGTTGGCCCGCCGCCGACGTGTCCTACGACTATGGGGTCGTCCCCACGACCACGAGACGAGGTTGGCCAGCCGCCGACATGTCCGACAACTATAGGGTCTTCCCCACGACCCCGGGTCTAGGTTGGCCCGCCGCCGACTTGTCCGACGACTATAGGGTCGTCCCCACGACCCCGGGAGTAGGTTGGCCCGCCGCCGACTTCTCCGACGTCTATAGGGTCGTCCCTACCACCCCGGGACTAGGTTGGCCAGCCGCCGACATGTCCGACGTCTATAGGGTCGTCCCCGCGACCCCGGGGCTAGATTGCCCCGGCACCGTCATGTCCGACGACTATAGGGTCGTCCCCACGACCACGGGACTAGGTTGGCCCGCCGCCGACATGTCCGACGACTATAGGGTCGTCCCCACGCCCCGAGCCAAAGTTGGCCAGCCGCCGAAATGTCCGACGACTATAGGGTCGTCCCCAAGACCACGGGCCAAAGTTGCCCTGCCGCCGACATGTCCGACGACTATAGGGTCGTCCCCACAACCACTGTCCAATGTTGCCCAGCCGCCGACATGTCCGACGACTATACGGTCGTCCCCACGACCCCGGGACTAGGTTGGCCCTCCGCCGACGTGTCCTACGACTATGGGGTCGTCCCCACGACCACGAGACGAGGTTGGCCAGCCGCCGACATGTCCGACGACTATAGGGTCTTCCCCACGACCCCGGGTCTAGGTTGGCCCGCCGCCGACTTGTCCGACGACTATAGGGTCGTCCCCACGACCCCGGGAGTAGGTTGGCCCGCCGCCGACTTGTCCGACGTCTATAGGGTCGTCCCTACCACCCCGGGACTAGGTTGGCCAGCCGCCGACATGTCCGACGTCTATAGGGTCGTCCCCGCGACCCCGGGGCTAGATTGCCCCGGCACCGTCATTTCCGACGACTATAGGGTCGTCCCCACGACCACGCGACTAGGTTGGCCCGCCGCCGACATGTCCGACGACTATAGGGTCGTCCCCACGACCACGAGACGAGGTTGGCCAGCCGCCGACATGTCCGACGACTATAGGGTCGTCCCCACGACCCCGGGTCTAGGTTGGCCCGCCGCCGACGAGTCCGACGACTATACGGTCGTCCCCACGACCACGGGACTAGGTTGGCCCGCCGCCGACTTGTCCGACGACTATAGGGTCGTCCCTACCACCCCGGGACTAGGTTGGCCAGCCGCCGACATGTCCGACGTCTATAGGGTCGTCCCCGCGACCCCGGGGCTAGATTGCCCCGGCACCGTCATGTCCGACGACTATAGGGTCGTCCCCACGACCACGGGACTAGGTTGGCCCGCCGCCGACATGTCCGACGACTATAGGGTCGTCCCCACGACCACGAGACGAGGTTGGCCAGCCGCCGACATGTCCGACGACTATAGGGTCGTCCCCACCACCCCGGGTCTAGGTCGGCCCGCCGCCGACTTGTCCGACGACTATAGGGTCGTCCCCAAGACCACGGGCCAAAGTTGCCCTGCCGCCGACATGTCCGACGACTATAGGGTCGTCCCCACGACCCCGGGTCTAGGTTGGCCCGCCGCCGACTTGTCCGACGACTATACGGTCGTCCCCACGACCACGGGACTAGGTTGGCCCGCCGCCGACTTGTCCGACGACTATAGGGTCGTCCCTACCACCCCGGGACTAGGTTGGCCAGCCGCCGACATGTCCGACGTCTATAGGGTCGTCCCCACGACCCCGGGGCTAGATTGCCCCGGCACCGTCATGTCCGACGACTATAGGGTCTTCCCCACGACCCCGGGTCTAGGTTGGCCCGCCGCCGACTTGTCCGACGACTATAGGGTCGTCCCCACGACCCCGGGAGTAGGTTGGCCCGCCGCCGACTTGTCCGACGTCTATAGGGTCGTCCCTACCACCCCGGGACTAGGTTGGCCAGCCGCCGACATGTCCGACGTCTATAGGGTCGTCCCCGCGACCCCGGGGCTAGATTGCCCCGGCACCGTCATTTCCGACGACTATAGGGTCGTCCCCACGACCACGCGACTAGGTTGGCCCGCCGCCGACATGTCCGACGACTATAGGGTCGTCCCCACGACCACGAGACGAGGTTGGCCAGCCGCCGACATGTCCGACGACTATAGGGTCGTCCCCACGACCCCGGGTCTAGGTTGGCCCGCCGCCGACGAGTCCGACGACTATACGGTCGTCCCCACGACCACGGGACTAGGTTGGCCCGCCGCCGACTTGTCCGACGACTATAGGGTCGTCCCTACCACCCCGGGACTAGGTTGGCCAGCCGCCGACATGTCCGACGTCTATAGGGTCGTCCCCGCGACCCCGGGGCTAGATTGCCCCGGCACCGTCATGTCCGACGACTATAGGGTCGTCCCCACGACCACGGGACTAGGTTGGCCCGCCGCCGACATGTCCGACGACTATAGGGTCGTCCCCACGACCACGAGACGAGGTTGGCCAGCCGCCGACATGTCCGACGACTATAGGGTCGTCCCCACCACCCCGGGTCTAGGTCGGCCCGCCGCCGACTTGTCCGACGACTATAGGGTCGTCCCCAAGACCACGGGCCAAAGTTGCCCTGCCGCCGACATGTCCGACGACTATAGGGTCGTCCCCACGACCCCGGGTCTAGGTTGGCCCGCCGCCGACTTGTCCGACGACTATACGGTCGTCCCCACGACCACGGGACTAGGTTGGCCCGCCGCCGACTTGTCCGACGACTATAGGGTCGTCCCTACCACCCCGGGACTAGGTTGGCCAGCCGCCGACATGTCCGACGTCTATAGGGTCGTCCCCACGACCCCGGGGCTAGATTGCCCCGGCACCGTCATGTCCGACGACTATAGGGTCGTCCCCACGACCCCGGGACTAGGTTGGCCCGCCGCCGACTTGTCCGACGACTATAGGGTCGTCTCCACGACCCCGGGACTAGGTTGGCCAGTCACCGACATGTCCGACGACTATAGGGTCGTCCCCACGCCCCGAGCCAAAGTTGGCCAGCCGCCGACATGTCCGACGACTGTAGGGTCGTCCCCACGACCCCGGAACAAGATTGGCCCGCCACCGTCATGTCCGACGACTATACGGTCGTCCCCTCGACCCCGGGACTAGGTTGGCCCGCCGCCGACGTGTCCTACGACTATGGGGTCGTCCCCACGACCACGAGAATAGGTTGGCCCGCCGCCGACTTGTCCGACGTCTATAGGGTCGTCCCTACCACCCCGGGACTAGGTTGGCCAGCCGCCGACATGTCCGACGTCTATAGGGTCGTCCCCGCGACACCGGGGCTAGATTGCCCCGACACCGTCATGTCCGACGACTATAGGGTCCATCCCCACGACCCCGGGACTAGATTGGCCCGCCACCGTCATGTCCGACGACTATAGGGCCGTCCCCACGACCCCGGGACTAGGTTGGCCCGCCGCCGACTTGTCCGACAACTATAGGGTCGTCTCCACGACCCCGGGACTAGGTTGGCCAGTCACCGACATGTCCGACGACTATAGTGTCGTCCCCACGCCCCGGGCCAAAGATGGCCAGCCGCCGACATGTCCGAAGACTATAGGGTCGTCCCCACGACCCCGGGACTAGATTGGCCCGCCACCGTCATGTCCGACGACTATACGGTCGTCCCCACGACCCCGGGACTAGGTTGGCCCGCCGCCGACGTGTCCTACGACTATGGGGTCGTCCCCACGACCACGAGACGAGGTTGGCCAGCCGCCGACATGTCCGACGACTATAGGGTCGTCCCCACCACCCCGGGTCTAGGTTGGCCAGCCGCCGACATGTCCGACGACTATAGGGTCGTCCCCACGACCACGGGCCAAAGTTGCCCTGCCGCCGACATGTCCGACGACTATGGGGTCGTCCCCACGACCACTGTCCAAAGTTGCCCAGCCGCCGACATGTCCGACGACTATAGGGTCGTCCCCACGACCCCGGGACTAGGTTGGCCAGTCACCGACATGTCCGACGACTATAGGGTCGTCCCCAAGACCACGGGCCAAAGTTGCCCTGCCGCCGACATGTCCGACGACTATAGGGTCGTCCCCACGACCCCGGGACTAGGTTGGCCAGTCACCGACATTTCCGACGACTATAGGGTCGTCCCCAAGACCACGGGCCAAAGTTGCCCTGCCGCCGACATGTCCGAAGACTATAGGGTCGTCCCCACGACCCCGGGAGTAGGTTGGCCCGCCGCCGACTTGTCCGACGACTATAGGGTCGTCCCCACGACCCCGGGACTCGGTTGGCCAGTCACCGACATGTCCGACGACTATAGGGTCGTCCCCAAGACCACGGGCCAAAGTTGCCCTGCCGCCGACATGTCCGACGACTATAGGGTCGTCCCCACGACCCCGGGTCTAGGTTGGCCCGCCGCCGACTTGTCCGACGACTATACGGTCGTCCCCACGACCACGGGACTAGGTTGGCCCGCCGCCGATTTGTCCGACGTCTATAGGGTCGTCCCTACCACCCCGGGACTAGGTTGGCCCGCCGCCGACTTGTCCGACGACTATAGGGTCGTCCCCACGACCCCGGGACTAGGTTGGCCCGCCGCCGACATGTCCGACGTCTATAGGGTCGTCCCCACGACCCCGGGGCAAGATTGGCCCGCCACCGTCATGTCCGACGACTATAGGTTCGTCCCCACGACCCCGGGAGTAGGTTGGACCGCCGCCGACTTGTCCGACGACTATAGGGTCGTCCCCACGACCCCGGGACTAGGTTGGCCAGCCGCCGACATGTCCGACAACTATACGGTCGTCCCCTCGACCCCGGGACTAGGTTGGCCCGCCGCCGACGTGTCCTACGACTATGGGGTCGTCCCCACGACCACGAGAATAGGTTGGCCAGCCGCCGACATGTCCGACGACTATAGGGTCGTCCCCACGACCCCGAGACTAGGTTGGCCCGCCGCCGACATGTCCGACGTCTATAGGGTCGTCCCCACGACCCCGGGGCAAGATTGGCCCGCCACCGTCATGTCCGACGACTATAGGTTCGTCCCCACGACCCCGGGAGTAGGTTGGCCCGCCGCCGACTTGTCCGACGACTATAGGGTCGTCCCCACGACCCCGGGACTAGGTTGGCCTGCCGCCGACATGTCCGACGACTATAGGGTCGTCCCCACGACCACTGTCCAATGTTGCCCAGCCGCCGACATGTCCGACGACAATAGGGTCGTCCCCACGACCCCGGGACTAGGTTGGCCGGCCGCCGACTTGTCCGACGACTATAGGGTCGTCCCCACGACCCCGGGACTAGGTCGGCCCGCCGCCGACATGTCCGACGACTATAGGGCCGTCTCCACGACCCCGGGACTAGGTTGTCCCGCCGCCGACTTGTCCGACGACTATAGGGTCGTCCCCACGACCACTGGCCAAAGTTGCCCAGCCGCCGACATGTCCGACGACTATAGGGTCGTCCCCACGACCCCGGGACTAGGTTGGCCCGCCGCCGACATGTCCGACGTCTATAGGGTCGTCCCCACGACCCCGGGGCTAGATTGGCCCGCCACCGTCATGTCCGACGACTATGGGGTCGGCCTCACGACCCCGGGACTAGATTGGCCCGCCACCGTCATGTCCGACGACTATAGGTTCGTCCCAACGATCCTGGGCATACGTTGGCCTGTCGCCGACATGTCCGACGACTATAGGGTCGTCCCCACGAACCCGGGAATAGGTTGGCCAGTCACCGACATGTCCAACGACTATAGGGTCGTCCCTACGACCACGGGCCAAAGTTGCCCTGCCGCTACGATGTCCGACGACTATAGGGTCGTCCCCACGACCCCGGGACTAGGTTGGCCAGCCGCCGACATGTCCGACGACTATAGGGTCGTCCCCACCACCCCGGGTCTAGGTTGGCCAGCCGCCGACATGTCCGACGACTATAGGGTCGACCCCACGACCACGGGCCAAAGTTGCCCTGCCGCCGACATGTCCGACGACTATAGGGTCGTCCCCACGACCACTGTCCTATGTTGCCCAGCCGCCGACATGTCCGACGACAATAGGGTCGTCCCCACGACCCCGGGACTAGGTTGGCCGGCCGCCGACTTGTCCGACGACTATAGGGTCGTCCCCACGACCCCGGGACTAGGTCGGCCCGCCGCCGACATGTCCGACGACTATAGGGTCGTCCCCACGACCACGGGCCAAAGTTGCCCTGCCGCTAACATGTCCGACGACTATAGGGTCGTGCCCACGACCCCGGGAGTAGGTTGGCCCGCCGCCGACTTGTCCGACGACTATAGGGTCGTCCCCACGACCACGGGCCAAAGTTGCCCTGGCGCCGTATGTCCGACGACTATAGGGTCGTCCCCACGACCCCGGGTCTAGGTTGGCCCGCCGCCGACTTTTCCGACGACTATAGGATCGTCCCCACGACCCCGGGAGTAGGTTGGCCCGCCGCCGACTTGTCCGACGACTATAGGGTCGTCCCCACGACCCCGGGGCAAGATTGGCCCGCCACCGTCATGTCCGACGACTATAGGTTCGTCCCTACGACCCTGGGCATACGTTGGCCTGCCGCCGACATGTCCCACGACTATGGGGTCGTCCCCACGACCACGAGACGAGGTTGGCCAGCCGCCGACATGTCCGACGACTATAGGGTCGTCCCCACGACCCCGGGACTAGATTGGCCCGCCACCGTCATGTCCGACGACTATAGGGCCGTCTCCACGACCCCGGGACTAGGTTGTCCCGCCGCCGACTTGTCCGACGACTATAGGGTCGTCCCCACGACCACTGGCCAAAGTTGCCCAGCCGCCGACATGTCCGACGACTATAGGGTCGTCCCCACGACCCCGGGACTAGGTTGGCCCGCCGCCGACATGTCCGACGTCTATAGGGTCGTCCCCACGACCCCGGGGCTAGATTGGCCCGCCACCGTCATGTCCGACGACTATGGGGTCGGCCTCACGACCCCGGGACTAGGTTGGCCCGCCGCCGACTTGTCCGACGACTATAGGGTCGTCCCCACGACCACGGGCCAAAGTTGCCCTGGCGCCGTATGTCCGACGACTATAGGGTCGTCCCCACGACCCCGGGTCTAGGTTGGCCCGCCGCCGACTTTTCCGACGACTATAGGATCGTCCCCATGACCCCGGGAGTAGGTTGGCCCGCCGCCGACTTGTCCGACGACTATAGGGTCGTCCCCACGACCCCGGGGCAAGATTGGCCCGCCACCGTCATGTCCGACGACTATAGGTTCGTCCCTACGACCCTGGGCATACGTTGGCCTGCCGCCGACATGTCCCACGACTATGGGGTCGTCCCCACGACCACGAGACGAGGTTGGCCAGCCGCCGACATGTCCGACGACTATAGGGTCGTCCCCACGACCCCGGGACTAGATTGGCCCGCCACCGTCATGTCCGACGACTATAGGGCCGTCTCCACGACCCCGGGACTAGGTTGTCCCGCCGCCGACTTGTCCGACGACTATAGGGTCGTCCCCACGACCACTGGCCAAAGTTGCCCAGCCGCCGACATGTCCGACGACTATAGGGTCGTCCCCACGACCCCGGGACTAGGTTGGCCCGCCGCCGACATGTCCGACGTCTATAGGGTCGTCCCCACGACCCCGGGGCTAGATTGGCCCGCCACCGTCATGTCCGACGACTATGGGGTCGGCCTCACGACCCCGGGACTAGGTTGGCCCGCCGCCGACTTGTCCGACGACTATAGGGTCGTCCCCACGACCACGGGCCAAAGTTGCCCTGGCGCCGTATGTCCGACGACTATAGGGTCGTCCCCACGACCCCGGGTCTAGGTTGGCCCGCCGCCGACTTTTCCGACGACTATAGGATCGTCCCCATGACCCCGGGAGTAGGTTGGCCCGCCGCCGACTTGTCCGACGACTATAGGGTCGTCCCCACGACCCCGGGGCAAGATTGGCCCGCCACCGTCATGTCCGACGACTATAGGTTCGTCCCTACGACCCTGGGCATACGTTGGCCTGCCGCCGACATGTCCCACGACTATGGGGTCGTCCCCACGACCACGAGACGAGGTTGGCCAGCCGCCGACATGTCCGACGACTATAGGGTCGTCCCCACGACCCCGGGACTAGATTGGCCCGCCACCGTCATGTCCGACGACTATAGGGCCGTCTCCACGACCCCGGGACTAGGTTGTCCCGCCGCCGACTTGTCCGACGACTATAGGGTCGTCCCCACGACCACGGGCCAAAGTTGCCCTGCCGCTAACATGTCCGACGACTATAGGGTCGTGCCCACGACCCCGGGAGTAGGTTGGCCCGCCGCCGACTTGTCCGACGACTATAGGGTCGTCCCCACGACCACGGGCCAAAGTTGCCCTGGCGCCGTATGTCCGACGACTATAGGGTCGTCCCCACGACCCCGGGTCTAGGTTGGCCCGCCGCCGACTTTTCCGACGACTATAGGATCGTCCCCACGACCCCGGGAGTAGGTTGGCCCGCCGCCGATTTGTCCGACGACTATAGGGTCGTCCCCACGACCCCGGGGCAAGATTGGCCCGCCACCGTCATGTCCGACGACTATAGGTTCGTCCCTACGACCCTGGGCATACGTTGGCCTGCCGCCGACATGTCCCACGACTATAGGGTCGTCCCCACGACCACTGGCCAAAGTTGCCCAGCCGCCGACATGTCCGACGACTATAGGGTCGTCCCTACCCCCCGGGACTAGGTTGGCCCGCCGCCGACATGTCCGACGACTATAGGGTCGTCCCCACGCCCCGAGCCAAAGTTGGCCAGCCGCCGAAATGTCCGACGACTATAGGGTCGTCCCCAAGACCACGGGCCAAAGTTGCCCTGCCGCCGACATGTCCGACGACTATAGGGTCGTCCCCACAACCACTGTCCAATGTTGCCCAGCCGCCGACATGTCCGACGACTATACGGTCGTCCCCACGACCCCGGGACTAGGTTGGCCCGCCGCCGACGTGTCCTACGACTATGGGGTCGTCCCCACGACCACGAGACGAGGTTGGCCAGCCGCCGACATGTCCGACAACTATAGGGTCTTCCCCACGACCCCGGGTCTAGGTTGGCCCGCCGCCGACTTGTCCGACGACTATAGGGTCGTCCCCACGACCCCGGGAGTAGGTTGGCCCGCCGCCGACTTCTCCGACGTCTATAGGGTCGTCCCTACCACCCCGGGACTAGGTTGGCCAGCCGCCGACATGTCCGACGTCTATAGGGTCGTCCCCGCGACCCCGGGGCTAGATTGCCCCGGCACCGTCATGTCCGACGACTATAGGGTCGTCCCCACGACCACGGGACTAGGTTGGCCCGCCGCCGACATGTCCGACGACTATAGGGTCGTCCCCACGACCACGAGACGAGGTTGGCCAGCCGCCGACATGTCCGACGACTATAGGGTCGTCCCCACCACCCCGGGTCTAGGTCGGCCCGCCGCCGACTTGTCCGACGACTATAGGGTCGTCCCCAAGACCACGGGCCAAAGTTGCCCTGCCGCCGACATGTCCGACGACTATAGGGTCGTCCCCACGACCCCGGGACTAGGTTGGCCAGCCGCCGACATGTCCGACGACTATAGGGTCGTCCCCACCACCCCGGGTCTAGGTTGGCCAGCCGCCGACATGTCCGACGACTATAGGGTCGACCCCACGACCACGGGCCAAAGTTGCCCTGCCGCCGACATGTCCGACGACTATAGGGTCGTCCCCACGACCACTGTCCTATGTTGCCCAGCCGCCGACATGTCCGACGACAATAGGGTCGTCCCCACGACCCCGGGACTAGGTTGGCCGGCCGCCGACTTGTCCGACGACTATAGGGTCGTCCCCACGACCCCGGGACTAGGTCGGCCCGCCGCCGACATGTCCGACGACTATAGGGTCGTCCCCACGACCACGGGCCAAAGTTGCCCTGCCGCTAACATGTCCGACGACTATAGGGTCGTGCCCACGACCCCGGGAGTAGGTTGGCCCGCCGCCGACTTGTCCGACGACTATAGGGTCGTCCCCACGACCACGGGCCAAAGTTGCCCTGGCGCCGTATGTCCGACGACTATAGGGTCGTCCCCACGACCCCGGGTCTAGGTTGGCCCGCCGCCGACTTTTCCGACGACTATAGGATCGTCCCCACGACCCCGGGAGTAGGTTGGCCCACCGCCGACTTGTCCGACGTCTATAGGGTCGTCCCTACCACCCCGGGACTAGGTTGGCCAGCCGCCGACATGTCCGACGTCTATAGGGTCGTCCCCACGACCCCGGGGCTAGATTGCCCCGGCACCGTCATGTCCGACGACTATAGGTTCGTCCCCACGACCCCGGGACTAGGTTGGCCCGCCGCCGACTTGTCCGACGACTATAGGGTCGTCTCCACGACCCCGGGACTAGGTTGGCCAGTCACCGACATGTCCGACGACTATAGGGTCGTCCCCACGCCCCGAGCCAAAGTTGGCCAGCCGCCGACATGTCCGACGACTGTAGGGTCGTCCCCACGACCCCGGAACAAGATTGGCCCGCCACCGTCATGTCCGACGACTATACGGTCGTCCCCTCGACCCCGGGACTAGGTTGGCCCGCCGCCGACGTGTCCTACGACTATGGGGTCGTCCCCACGACCACGAGAATAGGTTGGCCAGCCGCCGACATGTCCGACGACTATAGGGTCGTCCCCACGACCCCGGGACTAGGTTGGCCCGCCGCCGACATGTCCGACGTCTATAGGGTCGTCCCCACGACCCCGGGGCAAGATTGGCCCGCCACCGTCATGTCCGACGACTATAGGTTCGTCCCCACGACCCCGGGAGTAGGTTGGCCCGCCGCCGACTTGTCCGACGACTATAGGGTCGTCCCCACGACCCCGGGACTAGGTTGGCCAGCCGCCGACATGTCCGACGCCTATACGGTCGTCCCCACGACCCCGGGACTAGGTTGGCCCGCCGCCGACTTGTCCTACGATTATAGGGTCGTCTCCACGACCCCGGGACTAGGTTGTCCAGCCGCCGACATGTCCGACGACTATAGGGTCGTCCCCACGACCACGGGACTAGGTTGGCCCGCCGCCGACATGTCCGACGTCTATAGGGTCGTCCCCACGACCCCGGGGTAAGATTGGCCCGCCACCGTCATGTCCGACGACTATAGGTTCGTCCCCACGACCCCGGGAGTAGGTTGGCCCGCCGCCGACTTGTCCGACGACTATAGGGTCGTCCCCACGACCCCGGGACTAGGTTGGCCAGCCGCCGACATGTCCGACGACTATAGGGTCGTCCCCACCACCCCGGGTGTAGGTTGGCCCGCCGCCGACTTGTCCGACGACTATAGGGTCGTCCCCACGACCCCGGGGCAAGATTGGCCCGCCACCGTCATGTCCGACGACTATAGGTTCGTCCCTACGACCCTGGGCATACGTTGGCCTGCCGCCGACATGTCCCACGACTATAGGGTCGTCCCCACGACCACTGGCCAAAGTTGCCCAGCCGCCGACATGTCCGACGACTATAGGGTCGTCCCTACCCCCCGGGACTAGGTTGGCCCGCCGCCGACATGTCCGACGACTATAGGGTCGTCCCCACGCCCCGAGCCAAAGTTGGCCAGCCGCCGAAATGTCCCACGACTATAGGGTCGTCCCCAAGACCACGGGCCAAAGTTGCCCTGCCGCCGACATGTCCGACGACTATAGGGTCGTCCCCACAACCACTGTCCAATGTTGCCCAGCCGCCGACATGTCCGACGACTATACGGTCGTCCCCACGACCCAGGGACTAGGTTGGCCCTCCGCCGACGTGTCCTACGACTATGGGGTCGTCCCCACGACCACGAGACGAGGTTGGCCAGCCGCCGACATGTCCGACGACTATAGGGTCTTCCCCACGACCCCGGGACTAGGTTGGCCCGCCGCCGACGTGTCCTACGACTATGGGGTCGTCCCCACGACCACGAGAATAGGTTGGCCCGCCGCCGACTTGTCCGACGTCTATAGGGTCGTCCCTACCACCCCGGGACTAGGTTGGCCAGCCGCCGACATGTCCGACGTCTATAGGGTCGTCCCCGCGACCCCGGGGCTAGATTGCCCCGACACCGTCATGTCCGACGACTATAGGGTCCATCCCCACGACCCCGGGACTAGATTGGCCCGCCACCGTCATGTCCGACGACTATAGGGCCGTCCCCACGACCCCGGGACTAGGTTGGCCCGCCGCCGACTTGTCCGACAACTATAGGGTCGTCTCCACGACCCCGGGACTAGGTTGGCCAGTCACCGACATGTCCGACGACTATAGTGTCGTCCCCACGCCCCGGGCCAAAGATGGCCAGCCGCCGACATGTCCGAAGACTATAGGGTCGTCCCCACGACCCCGGGACTAGATTGGCCCGCCACCGTCATGTCCGACGACTATACGGTCGTCCCCACGACCCCGGGACTAGGTTGGCCCGCCGCCGACGTGTCCTACGACTATGGGGTCGTCCCCACGACCACGAGACGAGGTTGGCCAGCCGCCGACATGTCCGACGACTATAGGGTCGTCCCCACCACCCCGGGTCTAGGTTGGCCAGCCGCCGACATGTCCGACGACTATAGGGTCGTCCCCACGACCACGGGCCAAAGTTGCCCTGCCGCCGACATGTCCGACGACTATGGGGTCGTCCCCACGACCACTGTCCAAAGTTGCCCAGCCGCCGACATGTCCGACGACTATAGGGTCGTCCCCACGACCCCGGGACTAGGTTGGCCAGTCACCGACATGTCCGACGACTATAGGGTCGTCCCCAAGACCACGGGCCAAAGTTGCCCTGCCGCCGACATGTCCGACGACTATAGGGTCGTCCCCACGACCCCGGGACTAGGTTGGCCAGTCACCGACATTTCCGACGACTATAGGGTCGTCCCCAAGACCACGGGCCAAAGTTGCCCTGCCGCCGACATGTCCGAAGACTATAGGGTCGTCCCCACGACCCCGGGAGTAGGTTGGCCCGCCGCCGACTTGTCCGACGACTATAGGGTCGTCCCCACGACCCCGGGACTCGGTTGGCCAGTCACCGACATGTCCGACGACTATAGGGTCGTCCCCAAGACCACGGGCCAAAGTTGCCCTGCCGCCGACATGTCCGACGACTATAGGGTCGTCCCCACGACCCCGGGTCTAGGTTGGCCCGCCGCCGACTTGTCCGACGACTATACGGTCGTCCCCACGACCACGGGACTAGGTTGGCCCGCCGCCGATTTGTCCGACGTCTATAGGGTCGTCCCTACCACCCCGGGACTAGGTTGGCCCGCCGCCGACTTGTCCGACGACTATAGGGTCGTCCCCACGACCCCGGGACTAGGTTGGCCCGCCGCCGACATGTCCGACGTCTATAGGGTCGTCCCCACGACCCCGGGGCAAGATTGGCCCGCCACCGTCATGTCCGACGACTATAGGTTCGTCCCCACGACCCCGGGAGTAGGTTGGACCGCCGCCGACTTGTCCGACGACTATAGGGTCGTCCCCACGACCCCGGGACTAGGTTGGCCAGCCGCCGACATGTCCGACAACTATACGGTCGTCCCCTCGACCCCGGGACTAGGTTGGCCCGCCGCCGACGTGTCCTACGACTATGGGGTCGTCCCCACGACCACGAGAATAGGTTGGCCAGCCGCCGACATGTCCGACGACTATAGGGTCGTCCCCACGACCCCGAGACTAGGTTGGCCCGCCGCCGACATGTCCGACGTCTATAGGGTCGTCCCCACGACCCCGGGGCAAGATTGGCCCGCCACCGTCATGTCCGACGACTATAGGTTCGTCCCCACGACCCCGGGAGTAGGTTGGCCCGCCGCCGACTTGTCCGACGACTATAGGGTCGTCCCCACGACCCCGGGACTAGGTTGGCCTGCCGCCGACATGTCCGACGACTATAGGGTCGTCCCCACGACCACTGTCCAATGTTGCCCAGCCGCCGACATGTCCGACGACAATAGGGTCGTCCCCACGACCCCGGGACTAGGTTGGCCGGCCGCCGACTTGTCCGACGACTATAGGGTCGTCCCCACGACCCCGGGACTAGGTCGGCCCGCCGCCGACATGTCCGACGACTATAGGGCCGTCTCCACGACCCCGGGACTAGGTTGTCCCGCCGCCGACTTGTCCGACGACTATAGGGTCGTCCCCACGACCACTGGCCAAAGTTGCCCAGCCGCCGACATGTCCGACGACTATAGGGTCGTCCCCACGACCCCGGGACTAGGTTGGCCCGCCGCCGACATGTCCGACGTCTATAGGGTCGTCCCCACGACCCCGGGGCTAGATTGGCCCGCCACCGTCATGTCCGACGACTATGGGGTCGGCCTCACGACCCCGGGACTAGATTGGCCCGCCACCGTCATGTCCGACGACTATAGGTTCGTCCCAACGATCCTGGGCATACGTTGGCCTGTCGCCGACATGTCCGACGACTATAGGGTCGTCCCCACGAACCCGGGAATAGGTTGGCCAGTCACCGACATGTCCGACGACTATAGGGTCGTCCCTACGACCACGGGCCAAAGTTGCCCTGCCGCTACGATGTCCGACGACTATAGGGTCGTCCCCACGACCCCGGGACTAGGTTGGCCAGCCGCCGACATGTCCGACGACTATAGGGTCGTCCCCACCACCCCGGGTCTAGGTTGGCCAGCCGCCGACATGTCCGACGACTATAGGGTCGACCCCACGACCACGGGCCAAAGTTGCCCTGCCGCCGACATGTCCGACGACTATAGGGTCGTCCCCACGACCACTGTCCTATGTTGCCCAGCCGCCGACATGTCCGACGACAATAGGGTCGTCCCCACGACCCCGGGACTAGGTTGGCCGGCCGCCGACTTGTCCGACGACTATAGGGTCGTCCCCACGACCCCGGGACTAGGTCGGCCCGCCGCCGACATGTCCGACGACTATAGGGTCGTCCCCACGACCACGGGCCAAAGTTGCCCTGCCGCTAACATGTCCGACGACTATAGGGTCGTGCCCACGACCCCGGGAGTAGGTTGGCCCGCCGCCGACTTGTCCGACGACTATAGGGTCGTCCCCACGACCACGGGCCAAAGTTGCCCTGGCGCCGTATGTCCGACGACTATAGGGTCGTCCCCACGACCCCGGGTCTAGGTTGGCCCGCCGCCGACTTTTCCGACGACTATAGGATCGTCCCCACGACCCCGGGAGTAGGTTGGCCCGCCGCCGACTTGTCCGACGACTATAGGGTCGTCCCCACGACCCCGGGGCAAGATTGGCCCGCCACCGTCATGTCCGACGACTATAGGTTCGTCCCTACGACCCTGGGCATACGTTGGCCTGCCGCCGACATGTCCCACGACTATGGGGTCGTCCCCACGACCACGAGACGAGGTTGGCCAGCCGCCGACATGTCCGACGACTATAGGGTCGTCCCCACGACCCCGGGACTAGATTGGCCCGCCACCGTCATGTCCGACGACTATAGGGCCGTCTCCACGACCCCGGGACTAGGTTGTCCCGCCGCCGACTTGTCCGACGACTATAGGGTCGTCCCCACGACCACGGGCCAAAGTTGCCCTGCCGCTAACATGTCCGACGACTATAGGGTCGTGCCCACGACCCCGGGAGTAGGTTGGCCCGCCGCCGACTTGTCCGACGACTATAGGGTCGTCCCCACGACCACGGGCCAAAGTTGCCCTGGCGCCGTTTGTCCGACGACTATAGGGTCGTCCCCACGACCCCGGGTCTAGGTTGGCCCGCCGCCGACTTTTCCGACGACTATAGGATCGTCCCCACGACCCCGGGAGTAGGTTGGCCCGCCGCCGATTTGTCCGACGACTATAGGGTCGTCCCCACGACCCCGGGGCAAGATTGGCCCGCCACCGTCATGTCCGACGACTATAGGTTCGTCCCTACGACCCTGGGCATACGTTGCCCTGCCGCCGACATGTCCGACGACTATAGGGTCGTCCCCACAACCACTGTCCAATGTTGCCCAGCCGCCGACATGTCCGACGACTATACGGTCGTCCCCACGACCCCGGGACTAGGTTGGCCCGCCGCCGACGTGTCCTACGACTATGGGGTCGTCCCCACGACCACGAGACGAGGTTGGCCAGCCGCCGACATGTCCGACAACTATAGGGTCTTCCCCACGACCCCGGGTCTAGGTTGGCCCGCCGCCGACTTGTCCGACGACTATAGGGTCGTCCCCACGACCCCGGGAGTAGGTTGGCCCGCCGCCGACTTCTCCGACGTCTATAGGGTCGTCCCTACCACCCCGGGACTAGGTTGGCCAGCCGCCGACATGTCCGACGTCTATAGGGTCGTCCCCGCGACCCCGGGGCTAGATTGCCCCGGCACCGTCATGTCCGACGACTATAGGGTCGTCCCCACGACCACGGGACTAGGTTGGCCCGCCGCCGACATGTCCGACGACTATAGGGTCGTCCCCACGACCACGAGACGAGGTTGGCCAGCCGCCGACATGTCCGACGACTATAGGGTCGTCCCCACCACCCCGGGTCTAGGTCGGCCCGCCGCCGACTTGTCCGACGACTATAGGGTCGTCCCCAAGACCACGGGCCAAAGTTGCCCTGCCGCCGACATGTCCGACGACTATAGGGTCGTCCCCACGACCCCGGGACTAGGTTGGCCAGCCGCCGACATGTCCGACGACTATAGGGTCGTCCCCACCACCCCGGGTCTAGGTTGGCCAGCCGCCGACATGTCCGACGACTATAGGGTCGACCCCACGAACACGGGCCAAAGTTGCCCTGCCGCCGACATGTCCGACGACTATAGGGTCGTCCCCACGACCACTGTCCTATGTTGCCCAGCCGCCGACATGTCCGACGACAATAGGGTCGTCCCCACGACCCCGGGACTAGGTTGGCCGGCCGCCGACTTGTCCGACGACTATAGGGTCGTCCCCACGACCCCGGGACTAGGTCGGCCCGCCGCCGACATGTCCGACGACTATAGGGTCGTCCCCACGACCACGGGCCAATGTTGCCCTGCCGCTAACATGTCCGACGACTATAGGGTCGTGCCCACGACCCCGGGAGTAGGTTGGCCCGCCGCCGACTTGTCCGACGACTATAGGGTCGTCCCCACGACCACGGGCCAAAGTTGCCCTGGCGCCGTATGTCCGACGACTATAGGGTCGTCCCCACGACCACGAGACGAGGTTGGCCAGCCGCCGACATGTCCGACAACTATAGGGTCTTCCCCACGACCCCGGGTCTAGGTTGGCCCGCCGCCGACTTGTCCGACGACTATAGGGTCGTCCCCACGACCCCGGGAGTAGGTTGGCCCGCCGCCGACTTCTCCGACGTCTATAGGGTCGTCCCTACCACCCCGGGACTAGGTCGGCCCGCCGCCGACTTGTCCGACGACTATAGGGTCGTCCCCACGAACCCGGGACTAGGTTGGCCAGTCACCGACATGTCCGACGACTATAGGGTCGTCCCCAAGACCACGGGCCAAAGTTGCCCTGCCGCCGACATGTCCGACGACTATAGGGTCGTCCCCACGACCCCGGGTCTAGGTTGGCCCGCCGCCGACTTGTCCGACGACTATACGGTCGTCCCCACGACCCCGGGGCTAGATTGCCCCGGCACCGTCATGTCCGACGACTATAGGGTCGTCCCCACGACCCCGGGACTAGGTTGGCCCGCCGCCGACTTGTCCGAAAACTATAGGGTCGTCTCCACGACCCCGGGACTAGGTTGGCCAGTCACCGACATGTCCGACGACTATAGTGTCGTCCCCACGCCCCGGGCCAAAGATGGCCAGCCGCCGACATGTCCGAAGACTATAGGGTCGTCCCCACGACCCCGGGACTAGATTGGCCCGCCACCGTCATGTCCGACGACTATACGGTCGTCCCCACGACCCCGGGACTAGGTTGGCCCGCCGCCGACGTGTCCTACGACTATGGGGTCGTCCCCACGACCACGAGACGAGGTTGGCCAGCCGCCGACATGTCCGACGACTATAGGGTCGTCCCCACCACCCCGGGTCTAGGTTGGCCAGCCGCCGACATGTCCGACGACTATAGGGTCGTCCCCACGACCACGGGCCAAAGTTGCCCTGCCGCCGACATGTCCGACGACTATGGGGTCGTCCCCACGACCACTGTCCAAAGTTGCCCAGCCGCCGACATGTCCGACGACTATAGGGTCGTCCCCACGACCCCGGGACTAGGTTGGCCAGTCACCGACATGTCCGACGACTATAGGGTCGTCCCCAAGACCACGGGCCAAAGTTGCCCTGCCGCCGACATGTCCGACGACTATAGGGTCGTCCCCACGACCCCGGGACTAGGTTGGCCAGTCACCGACATTTCCGACGACTATAGGGTCGTCCCCAAGACCACGGGCCAAAGTTGCCCTGCCGCCGACATGTCCGAAGACTATAGGGTCGTCCCCACGACCCCGGGAGTAGGTTGGCCCGCCGCCGACTTGTCCGACGACTATAGGGTCGTCCCCACGACCCCGGGACTCGGTTGGCCAGTCACCGACATGTCCGACGACTATAGGGTCGTCCCCAAGACCACGGGCCAAAGTTGCCCTGCCGCCGACATGTCCGTCGACTATAGGGTCGTCCCCACGACCCCGGGTCTAGGTTGGCCCGCCGCCGACTTGTCCGACGACTATACGGTCGTCCCCACGACCACGGGACTAGGTTGGCCCGCCGCCGATTTGTCCGACGTCTATAGGGTCGTCCCTACCACCCCGGGACTAGGTTGGCCCGCCGCCGACTTGTCCGACGACTATAGGGTCGTCCCCACGACCCCGGGACTAGGTTGGCCCGCCGCCGACATGTCCGACGTCTATAGGGTCGTCCCCACGACCCCGGGGCAAGATTGGCCCGCCACCGTCATGTCCGACGACTATAGGTTCGTCCCCACGACCCCGGGAGTAGGTTGGACCGCCGCCGACTTGTCCGACGACTATAGGGTCGTCCCCACGACCCCGGGACTAGGTTGGCCAGCCGCCGACATGTCCGACAACTATACGGTCGTCCCCTCGACCCCGGGACTAGGTTGGCCCGCCGCCGACGTGTCCTACGACTATGGGGTCGTCCCCACGACCACGAGAATAGGTTGGCCAGCCGCCGACATGTCCGACGACTATAGGGTCGTCCCCACGACCCCGAGACTAGGTTGGCCCGCCGCCGACATGTCCGACGTCTATAGGGTCGTCCCCACGACCCCGGGGCAAGATTGGCCCGCCACCGTCATGTCCGACGACTATAGGTTCGTCCCCACGACCCCGGGAGTAGGTTGGCCCGCCGCCGACTTGTCCGACGACTATAGGGTCGTCCCCACGACCCCGGGACTAGGTTGGCCTGCCGCCGACATGTCCGACGACTATAGGGTCGTCCCCACGACCACTGTCCAATGTTGCCCAGCCGCCGACATGTCCGACGACAATAGGGTCGTCCCCACGACCCCGGGACTAGGTTGGCCGGCCGCCGACTTGTCCGACGACTATAGGGTCGTCCCCACGACCCCGGGACTAGGTCGGCCCGCCGCCGACATGTCCGACGACTATAGGGCCGTCTCCACGACCCCGGGACTAGGTTGTCCCGCCGCCGACTTGTCCGACGACTATAGGGTCGTCCCCACGACCACTGGCCAAAGTTGCCCAGCCGCCGACATGTCCGACGACTATAGGGTCGTCCCCACGACCCCGGGACTAGGTTGGCCCGCCGCCGACATGTCCGACGTCTATAGGGTCGTCCCCACGACCCCGGGGCTAGATTGGCCCGCCACCGTCATGTCCGACGACTATGGGGTCGGCCTCACGACCCCGGGACTAGATTGGCCCGCCACCGTCATGTCCGACGACTATAGGTTCGTCCCAACGATCCTGGGCATACGTTGGCCTGTCGCCGACATGTCCGACGACTATAGGGTCGTCCCCACGAACCCGGGAATAGGTTGGCCAGTCACCGACATGTCCGACGACTATAGGGTCGTCCCTACGACCACGGGCCAAAGTTGCCCTGCCGCTACGATGTCCGACGACTATAGGGTCGTCCCCACGACCCCGGGACTAGGTTGGCCAGCCGCCGACATGTCCGACGACTATAGGGTCGTCCCCACCACCCCGGGTCTAGGTTGGCCAGCCGCCGACATGTCCGACGACTATAGGGTCGACCCCACGACCACGGGCCAAAGTTGCCCTGCCGCCGACATGTCCGACGACTATAGGGTCGTCCCCACGACCACTGTCCTATGTTGCCCAGCCGCCGACATGTCCGACGACAATAGGGTCGTCCCCACGACCCCGGGACTAGGTTGGCCGGCCGCCGACTTGTCCGACGACTATAGGGTCGTCCCCACGACCCCGGGACTAGGTCGGCCCGCCGCCGACATGTCCGACGACTATAGGGTCGTCCCCACGACCACGGGCCAAAGTTGCCCTGCCGCTAACATGTCCGACGACTATAGGGTCGTGCCCACGACCCCGGGAGTAGGTTGGCCCGCCGCCGACTTGTCCGACGACTATAGGGTCGTCCCCACGACCACGGGCCAAAGTTGCCCTGGCGCCGTATGTCCGACGACTATAGGGTCGTCCCCACGACCCCGGGTCTAGGTTGGCCCGCCGCCGACTTTTCCGACGACTATAGGATCGTCCCCACGACCCCGGGAGTAGGTTGGCCCGCCGCCGACTTGTCCGACGACTATAGGGTCGTCCCCACGACCCCGGGGCAAGATTGGCCCGCCACCGTCATGTCCGACGACTATAGGTTCGTCCCTACGACCCTGGGCATACGTTGGCCTGCCGCCGACATGTCCCACGACTATGGGGTCGTCCCCACGACCACGAGACGAGGTTGGCCAGCCGCCGACATGTCCGACGACTATAGGGTCGTCCCCACGACCCCGGGACTAGATTGGCCCGCCACCGTCATGTCCGACGACTATAGGGCCGTCTCCACGACCCCGGGACTAGGTTGTCCCGCCGCCGACTTGTCCGACGACTATAGGGTCGTCCCCACGACCACTGGCCAAAGTTGCCCAGCCGCCGACATGTCCGACGACTATAGGGTCGTCCCCACGACCCCGGGACTAGGTTGGCCCGCCGCCGACATGTCCGACGTCTATAGGGTCGTCCCCACGACCCCGGGGCTAGATTGGCCCGCCACCGTCATGTCCGACGACTATGGGGTCGGCCTCACGACCCCGGGACTAGGTTGGCCCGCCGCCGACTTGTCCGACGACTATAGGGTCGTCCCCACGACCACGGGCCAAAGTTGCCCTGGCGCCGTATGTCCGACGACTATAGGGTCGTCCCCACGACCCCGGGTCTAGGTTGGCCCGCCGCCGACTTTTCCGACGACTATAGGATCGTCCCCATGACCCCGGGAGTAGGTTGGCCCGCCGCCGACTTGTCCGACGACTATAGGGTCGTCCCCACGACCCCGGGGCAAGATTGGCCCGCCACCGTCATGTCCGACGACTATAGGTTCGTCCCTACGACCCTGGGCATACGTTGGCCTGCCGCCGACATGTCCCACGACTATGGGGTCGTCCCCACGACCACGAGACGAGGTTGGCCAGCCGCCGACATGTCCGACGACTATAGGGTCGTCCCCACGACCCCGGGACTAGATTGGCCCGCCACCGTCATGTCCGACGACTATAGGGCCGTCTCCACGACCCCGGGACTAGGTTGTCCCGCCGCCGACTTGTCCGACGACTATAGGGTCGTCCCCACGACCACGGGCCAAAGTTGCCCTGCCGCTAACATGTCCGACGACTATAGGGTCGTGCCCACGACCCCGGGAGTAGGTTGGCCCGCCGCCGACTTGTCCGACGACTATAGGGTCGTCCCCACGACCACGGGCCAAAGTTGCCCTGGCGCCGTATGTCCGACGACTATAGGGTCGTCCCCACGACCCCGGGTCTAGGTTGGCCCGCCGCCGACTTTTCCGACGACTATAGGATCGTCCCCACGACCCCGGGAGTAGGTTGGCCCGCCGCCGATTTGTCCGACGACTATAGGGTCGTCCCCACGACCCCGGGGCAAGATTGGCCCGCCACCGTCATGTCCGACGACTATAGGTTCGTCCCTACGACCCTGGGCATACGTTGGCCTGCCGCCGACATGTCCCACGACTATAGGGTCGTCCCCACGACCACTGGCCAAAGTTGCCCAGCCGCCGACATGTCCGACGACTATAGGGTCGTCCCTACCCCCCGGGACTAGGTTGGCCCGCCGCCGACATGTCCGACGACTATAGGGTCGTCCCCACGCCCCGAGCCAAAGTTGGCCAGCCGCCGAAATGTCCGACGACTATAGGGTCGTCCCCAAGACCACGGGCCAAAGTTGCCCTGCCGCCGACATGTCCGACGACTATAGGGTCGTCCCCACAACCACTGTCCAATGTTGCCCAGCCGCCGACATGTCCGACGACTATACGGTCGTCCCCACGACCCCGGGACTAGGTTGGCCCGCCGCCGACGTGTCCTACGACTATGGGGTCGTCCCCACGACCACGAGACGAGGTTGGCCAGCCGCCGACATGTCCGACAACTATAGGGTCTTCCCCACGACCCCGGGTCTAGGTTGGCCCGCCGCCGACTTGTCCGACGACTATAGGGTCGTCCCCACGACCCCGGGAGTAGGTTGGCCCGCCGCCGACTTCTCCGACGTCTATAGGGTCGTCCCTACCACCCCGGGACTAGGTTGGCCAGCCGCCGACATGTCCGACGTCTACAGGGTCGTCCCCGCGACCCCGGGGCTAGATTGCCCCGGCACCGTCATGTCCGACGACTATAGGGTCGTCCCCACGACCACGGGACTAGGTTGGCCCGCCGCCGACATGTCCGACGACTATAGGGTCGTCCCCACGACCACGAGACGAGGTTGGCCAGCCGCCGACATGTCCGACGACTATAGGGTCGTCCCCACCACCCCGGGTCTAGGTCGGCCCGCCGCCGACTTGTCCGACGACTATAGGGTCGTCCCCAAGACCACGGGCCAAAGTTGCCCTGCCGCCGACATGTCCGACGACTATAGGGTCGTCCCCACGACCCCGGGTCTAGGTTGGCCCGCCGCCGACTTGTCCGACGACTATACGGTCGTGCCCACGACCACGGGACTAGGTTGGCCCGCCGCCGACTTGTCCGACGACTATAGGGTCGTCCCTACCACCCCGGGACTAGGTTGGCCAGCCGCCGACATGTCCGACGTCTATAGGGTCGTCCCCACGACCCCGGGGCTAGATTGCCCCGGCACCGTCATGTCCGACGACTATAGGGTCGTCCCTACCACCCCGGGACTAGGTTGGCCCGCCGCCGACTTGTCCGACGACTATAGGGTCGTCCCCACGACCCCGGGACTAGGTTGGCCCGCCGCCGACATGTCCGACGTCTATAGGGTCGTCCCCACGACCCCGGGGCAAGATTGGCCCGCCACCGTCATGTCCGACGACTATAGGTTCGTCCCCACGACCCCGGGAGTAGGTTGGACCGCCGCCGACTTGTCCGACGACTATAGGGTCGTCCCCACGACCCCGGGACTAGGTTGGCCAGCCGCCGACATGTCCGACAACTATACGGTCGTCCCCTCGACCCCGGGACTAGGTTGGCCCGCCGCCGACGTGTCCTACGACTATGGGGTCGTCCCCACGACCACGAGAATAGGTTGGCCAGCCGCCGACATGTCCGACGACTATAGGGTCGTCCCCACGACCCCGAGACTAGGTTGGCCCGCCGCCGACATGTCCGACGTCTATAGGGTCGTCCCCACGACCCCGGGGCAAGATTGGCCCGCCACCGTCATGTCCGACGACTATAGGTTCGTCCCCACGACCCCGGGAGTAGGTTGGCCCGCCGCCGACTTGTCCGACGACTATAGGGTCGTCCCCACGACCCCGGGACTAGGTTGGCCTGCCGCCGACATGTCCGACGACTATAGGGTCGTCCCCACGACCACTGTCCAATGTTGCCCAGCCGCCGACATGTCCGACGACAATAGGGTCGTCCCCACGACCCCGGGACTAGGTTGGCCGGCCGCCGACTTGTCCGACCACTATAGGGTCGTCCCCACGACCCCGGGACTAGGTCGGCCCGCCGCCGACATGTCCGACGACTATAGGGCCGTCTCCACGACCCCGGGACTAGGTTGTCCCGCCGCCGACTTGTCCGACGACTATAGGGTCGTCCCCACGACCACTGGCCAAAGTTGCCCAGCCGCCGACATGTCCGACGACTATAGGGTCGTCCCCACGACCCCGGGACTAGGTTGGCCCGCCGCCGACATGTCCGACGTCTATAGGGTCGTCCCCACGACCCCGGGGCTAGATTGGCCCGCCACCGTCATGTCCGACGACTATGGGGTCGGCCTCACGACCCCGGGACTAGATTGGCCCGCCACCGTCATGTCCGACGACTATAGGTTCGTCCCAACGATCCTGGGCATACGTTGGCCTGTCGCCGACATGTCCGACGACTATAGGGTCGTCCCCACGAACCCGGGAATAGGTTGGCCAGTCACCGACATGTCCGACGACTATAGGGTCGTCCCTACGACCACGGGCCAAAGTTGCCCTGCCGCTACGATGTCCGACGACTATAGGGTCGTCCCCACGACCCCGGGACTAGGTTGGCCAGCCGCCGACATGTCCGACGACTATAGGGTCGTCCCCACCACCCCGGGTCTAGGTTGGCCAGCCGCCGACATGTCCGACGACTATAGGGTCGACCCCACGACCACGGGCCAAAGTTGCCCTGCCGCCGACATGTCCGACGACTATAGGGTCGTCCCCACGACCACTGTCCTATGTTGCCCAGCCGCCGACATGTCCGACGACAATAGGGTCGTCCCCACGACCCCGGGACTAGGTTGGCCGGCCGCCGACTTGTCCGACGACTATAGGGTCGTCCCCACGACCCCGGGACTAGGTCGGCCCGCCGCCGACATGTCCGACGACTATAGGGTCGTCCCCACGACCACGGGCCAAAGTTGCCCTGCCGCTAACATGTCCGACGACTATAGGGTCGTGCCCACGACCCCGGGAGTAGGTTGGCCCGCCGCCGACTTGTCCGACGACTATAGGGTCGTCCCCACGACCACGGGCCAAAGTTGCCCTGGCGCCGTATGTCCGACGACTATAGGGTCGTCCCCACGACCCCGGGTCTAGGTTGGCCCGCCGCCGACTTTTCCGACGACTATAGGATCGTCCCCACGACCCCGGGAGTAGGTTGGCCCGCCGCCGACTTGTCCGACGACTATAGGGTCGTCCCCACGACCCCGGGGCAAGATTGGCCCGCCACCGTCATGTCCGACGACTATAGGTTCGTCCCTACGACCCTGGGCATACGTTGGCCTGCCGCCGACATGTCCCACGACTATGGGGTCGTCCCCACGACCACGAGACGAGGTTGGCCAGCCGCCGACATGTCCGACGACTATAGGGTCGTCCCCACGACCCCGGGACTAGATTGGCCCGCCACCGTCATGTCCGACGACTATAGGGCCGTCTCCACGACCCCGGGACTAGGTTGTCCCGCCGCCGACTTGTCCGACGACTATAGGGTCGTCCCCACGACCACTGGCCAAAGTTGCCCAGCCGCCGACATGTCCGACGACTATAGGGTCGTCCCCACGACCCCGGGACTAGGTTGGCCCGCCGCCGACATGTCCGACGTCTATAGGGTCGTCCCCACGACCCCGGGGCTAGATTGGCCCGCCACCGTCATGTCCGACGACTATGGGGTCGGCCTCACGACCCCGGGACTAGGTTGGCCCGCCGCCGACTTGTCCGACGACTATAGGGTCGTCCCCACGACCACGGGCCAAAGTTGCCCTGGCGCCGTATGTCCGACGACTATAGGGTCGTCCCCACGACCCCGGGTCTAGGTTGGCCCGCCGCCGACTTTTCCGACGACTATAGGATCGTCCCCATGACCCCGGGAGTAGGTTGGCCCGCCGCCGACTTGTCCGACGACTATAGGGTCGTCCCCACGACCCCGGGGCAAGATTGGCCCGCCACCGTCATGTCCGACGACTATAGGTTCGTCCCTACGACCCTGGGCATACGTTGGCCTGCCGCCGACATGTCCCACGACTATGGGGTCGTCCCCACGACCACGAGACGAGGTTGGCCAGCCGCCGACATGTCCGACGACTATAGGGTCGTCCCCACGACCCCGGGACTAGATTGGCCCGCCACCGTCATGTCCGACGACTATAGGGCCGTCTCCACGCTCCCCGGGACTAGGTTGGCCCGCCGCCGACTTCTCCGACGTCTATAGGGTCGTCCCTACCACCCCGGGACTAGGTTGGCCAGCCGCCGACATGTCCGACGTCTATAGGGTCGTCCCCGCGACCCCGGGGCTAGATTGCCCCGGCACCGTCATGTCCGACGACTATAGGGTCGTCCCCACGACCACGGGACTAGGTTGGCCCGCCGCCGACATGTCCGACGACTATAGGGTCGTCCCCACGACCACGAGACGAGGTTGGCCAGCCGCCGACATGTCCGACGACTATAGGGTCGTCCCCACCACCCCGGGTCTAGGTCGGCCCGCCGCCGACTTGTCCGACGACTATAGGGTCGTCCCCAAGACCACGGGCCAAAGTTGCCCTGCCGCCGACATGTCCGACGACTATAGGGTCGTCCCCACGACCCCGGGTCTAGGTTGGCCCGCCGCCGACTTGTCCGACGACTATAGGGTCGTCCCCAAGACCACGGGCCAAAGTTGCCCTGCCGCCGACATGTCCGACGACTATAGGGTCGTCCCCACGACCCCGGGTCTAGGTTGGCCCGCCGCCGACTTGTCCGACGACTATACGGTCGTGCCCACGACCACGGGACTAGGTTGGCACGCCGCCGACTTGTCCGACGACTATAGGGTCGTCCCTACCACCCCGGGACTAGGTTGGCCAGCCGCCGACATGTCCGACGTCTATAGGGTCGTCCCCACGACCCCGGGGCTAGATTGCCCCGGCACCGTCATGTCCGACGACTATAGGGTCGTCCCCACCACCCCGGGTCTAGGTTGGCCAGCCGCCGACATGTCCGACGACTATAGGGTCGTCCCCACCACCCCGGGTCTAGGTTGGCCAGCCGCCGACATGTCCGACGACTATAGGGTCGTCCCCACGACCACGGGCCAAAGTTGCCCTGCCGCCGACATGTCCGACGACTATAGGGTCGTCCCCACGACCACTGTCCAATGTTGCCCAGCCGCCGACATGTCCGACGACAATAGGGTCGTCCCCACGACCCCGGGACTAGGTTGGCCGGCCGCCGACTTGTCCGACGACTATAGGGTCGTCCCCACGACCCCGGGACTAGGTCGGCCCGCCGCCGACTTGTCCGACGACTATAGGGTCGTCCCCACGAACCCGGGACTAGGTTGGCCAGTCACCGACATGTCCGACGACTATAGGGTCGTCCCCAAGACCACGGGCCAAAGTTGCCCTGCCGCCGACATGTCCGACGACTATAGGGTCGTCCCCACGACCCCGGGTCTAGGTTGGCCCGCCGCCGACTTGTCCGACGACTATACGGTCGTCCCCACGACCCCGGGGCTAGATTGCCCCGGCACCGTCATGTCCGACGACTATAGGGTCGTCCCCACGACCCCGGGACTAGGTTGGCCCGCCGCCGACTTGTCCGAAAACTATAGGGTCGTCTCCACGACCCCGGGACTAGGTTGGCCAGTCACCGACATGTCCGACGACTATAGTGTCGTCCCCACGCCCCGGGCCAAAGATGGCCAGCCGCCGACATGTCCGAAGACTATAGGGTCGTCCCCACGACCCCGGGACTAGATTGGCCCGCCACCGTCATGTCCGACGACTATACGGTCGTCCCCACGACCCCGGGACTAGGTTGGCCCGCCGCCGACGTGTCCTACGACTATGGGGTCGTCCCCACGACCACGAGACGAGGTTGGCCAGCCGCCGACATGTCCGACGACTATAGGGTCGTCCCCACCACCCCGGGTCTAGGTTGGCCAGCCGCCGACATGTCCGACGACTATAGGGTCGTCCCCACGACCACGGGCCAAAGTTGCCCTGCCGCCGACATGTCCGACGACTATGGGGTCGTCCCCACGACCACTGTCCAAAGTTGCCCAGCCGCCGACATGTCCGACGACTATAGGGTCGTCCCCACGACCCCGGGACTAGGTTGGCCAGTCACCGACATGTCCGACGACTATAGGGTCGTCCCCAAGACCACGGGCCAAAGTTGCCCTGCCGCCGACATGTCCGACGACTATAGGGTCGTCCCCACGACCCCGGGACTAGGTTGGCCAGTCACCGACATTTCCGACGACTATAGGGTCGTCCCCAAGACCACGGGCCAAAGTTGCCCTGCCGCCGACATGTCCGAAGACTATAGGGTCGTCCCCACGACCCCGGGAGTAGGTTGGCCCGCCGCCGACTTGTCCGACGACTATAGGGTCGTCCCCACGACCCCGGGACTCGGTTGGCCAGTCACCGACATGTCCGACGACTATAGGGTCGTCCCCAAGACCACGGGCCAAAGTTGCCCTGCCGCCGACATGTCCGACGACTATAGGGTCGTCCCCACGACCCCGGGTCTAGGTTGGCCCGCCGCCGACTTGTCCGACGACTATACGGTCGTCCCCACGACCACGGGACTAGGTTGGCCCGCCGCCGATTTGTCCGACGTCTATAGGGTCGTCCCTACCACCCCGGGACTAGGTTGGCCCGCCGCCGACTTGTCCGACGACTATAGGGTCGTCCCCACGACCCCGGGACTAGGTTGGCCCGCCGCCGACATGTCCGACGTCTATAGGGTCGTCCCCACGACCCCGGGGCAAGATTGGCCCGCCACCGTCATGTCCGACGACTATAGGTTCGTCCCCACGACCCCGGGAGTAGGTTGGACCGCCGCCGACTTGTCCGACGACTATAGGGTCGTCCCCACGACCCCGGGACTAGGTTGGCCAGCCGCCGACATGTCCGACAACTATACGGTCGTCCCCTCGACCCCGGGACTAGGTTGGCCCGCCGCCGACGTGTCCTACGACTATGGGGTCGTCCCCACGTCCACGAGAATAGGTTGGCCAGCCGCCGACATGTCCGACGACTATAGGGTCGTCCCCACGACCCCGAGACTAGGTTGGCCCGCCGCCGACATGTCCGACGTCTATAGGGTCGTCCCCACGACCCCGGGGCAAGATTGGCCCGCCACCGTCATGTCCGACGACTATAGGTTCGTCCCCACGACCCCGGGAGTAGGTTGGCCCGCCGCCGACTTGTCCGACGACTATAGGGTCGTCCCCACGACCCCGGGACTAGGTTGGCCTGCCGCCGACATGTCCGACGACTATAGGGTCGTCCCCACGACCACTGTCCAATGTTGCCCAGCCGCCGACATGTCCGACGACAATAGGGTCGTCCCCACGACCCCGGGACTAGGTTGGCCGGCCGCCGACTTGTCCGACGACTATAGGGTCGTCCCCACGACCCCGGGACTAGGTCGGCCCGCCGCCGACATGTCCGACGACTATAGGGCCGTCTCCACGACCCCGGGACTAGGTTGTCCCGCCGCCGACTTGTCCGACGACTATAGGGTCGTCCCCACGACCACTGGCCAAAGTTGCCCAGCCGCCGACATGTCCGACGACTATAGGGTCGTCCCCACGACCCCGGGACTAGGTTGGCCCGCCGCCGACATGTCCGACGTCTATAGGGTCGTCCCCACGACCCCGGGGCTAGATTGGCCCGCCACCGTCATGTCCGACGACTATGGGGTCGGCCTCACGACCCCGGGACTAGATTGGCCCGCCACCGTCATGTCCGACGACTATAGGTTCGTCCCAACGATCCTGGGCATACGTTGGCCTGTCGCCGACATGTCCGACGACTATAGGGTCGTCCCCACGAACCCGGGAATAGGTTGGCCAGTCACCGACATGTCCGACGACTATAGGGTCGTCCCTACGACCACGGGCCAAAGTTGCCCTGCCGCTACGATGTCCGACGACTATAGGGTCGTCCCCACGACCCCGGGACTAGGTTGGCCAGCCGCCGACATGTCCGACGACTATAGGGTCGTCCCCACCACCCCGGGTCTAGGTTGGCCAGCCGCCGACATGTCCGACGACTATAGGGTCGACCCCACGACCACGGGCCAAAGTTGCCCTGCCGCCGACATGTCCGACGACTATAGGGTCGTCCCCACGACCACTGTCCTATGTTGCCCAGCCGCCGACATGTCCGACGACAATAGGGTCGTCCCCACGACCCCGGGACTAGGTTGGCCGGCCGCCGACTTGTCCGACGACTATAGGGTCGTCCCCACGACCCCGGGACTAGGTCGGCCCGCCGCCGACATGTCCGACGACTATAGGGTCGTCCCCACGACCACGGGCCAAAGTTGCCCTGC
Source organism: Andrena fulva (assembly GCA_946251845.1). NCBI lineage: Eukaryota > Metazoa > Arthropoda > Insecta > Hymenoptera > Andrenidae > Andrena > Andrena fulva. The sequence continues at coordinate 44,946 of CAMITZ010000198.1, forward strand.
CGCTAACATGTCCGACGACTATAGGGTCGTGCCCACGACCCCGGGAGTAGGTTGGCCCGCCGCCGACTTGTCCGACGACTATAGGGTCGTCCCCACGACCACGGGCCAAAGTTGCCCTGGCGCCGTATGTCCGACGACTATAGGGTCGTCCCCACGACCCCGGGTCTAGGTTGGCCCGCCGCCGACTTTTCCGACGACTATAGGATCGTCCCCACGACCCCGGGAGTAGGTTGGCCCGCCGCCGACTTGTCCGACGACTATAGGGTCGTCCCCACGACCCCGGGGCAAGATTGGCCCGCCACCGTCATGTCCGACGACTATAGGTTCGTCCCTACGACCCTGGGCATACGTTGGCCTGCCGCCGACATGTCCCACGACTATGGGGTCGTCCCCACGACCACGAGACGAGGTTGGCCAGCCGCCGACATGTCCGACGACTATAGGGTCGTCCCCACGACCCCGGGACTAGATTGGCCCGCCACCGTCATGTCCGACGACTATAGGGCCGTCTCCACGACCCCGGGACTAGGTTGTCCCGCCGCCGACTTGTCCGACGACTATAGGGTCGTCCCCACGACCACTGGCCAAAGTTGCCCAGCCGCCGACATGTCCGACGACTATAGGGTCGTCCCCACGACCCCGGGACTAGGTTGGCCCGCCGCCGACATGTCCGACGTCTATAGGGTCGTCCCCACGACCCCGGGGCTAGATTGGCCCGCCACCGTCATGTCCGACGACTATGGGGTCGGCCTCACGACCCCGGGACTAGGTTGGCCCGCCGCCGACTTGTCCGACGACTATAGGGTCGTCCCCACGACCACGGGCCAAAGTTGCCCTGGCGCCGTATGTCCGACGACTATAGGGTCGTCCCCACGACCCCGGGTCTAGGTTGGCCCGCCGCCGACTTTTCCGACGACTATAGGATCGTCCCCATGACCCCGGGAGTAGGTTGGCCCGCCGCCGACTTGTCCGACGACTATAGGGTCGTCCCCACGACCCCGGGGCAAGATTGGCCCGCCACCGTCATGTCCGACGACTATAGGTTCGTCCCTACGACCCTGGGCATACGTTGGCCTGCCGCCGACATGTCCCACGACTATGGGGTCGTCCCCACGACCACGAGACGAGGTTGGCCAGCCGCCGACATGTCCGACGACTATAGGGTCGTCCCCACGACCCCGGGACTAGATTGGCCCGCCACCGTCATGTCCGACGACTATAGGGCCGTCTCCACGCTCCCCGGGACTAGGTTGGCCCGCCGCCGACTTCTCCGACGTCTATAGGGTCGTCCCTACCACCCCGGGACTAGGTTGGCCAGCCGCCGACATGTCCGACGTCTATAGGGTCGTCCCCGCGACCCCGGGGCTAGATTGCCCCGGCACCGTCATGTCCGACGACTATAGGGTCGTCCCCACGACCACGGGACTAGGTTGGCCCGCCGCCGACATGTCCGACGACTATAGGGTCGTCCCCACGACCACGAGACGAGGTTGGCCAGCCGCCGACATGTCCGACGACTATAGGGTCGTCCCCACCACCCCGGGTCTAGGTCGGCCCGCCGCCGACTTGTCCGACGACTATAGGGTCGTCCCCAAGACCACGGGCCAAAGTTGCCCTGCCGCCGACATGTCCGACGACTATAGGGTCGTCCCCACGACCCCGGGTCTAGGTTGGCCCGCCGCCGACTTGTCCGACGACTATAGGGTCGTCCCCAAGACCACGGGCCAAAGTTGCCCTGCCGCCGACATGTCCGACGACTATAGGGTCGTCCCCACGACCCCGGGTCTAGGTTGGCCCGCCGCCGACTTGTCCGACGACTATACGGTCGTGCCCACGACCACGGGACTAGGTTGGCACGCCGCCGACTTGTCCGACGACTATAGGGTCGTCCCTACCACCCCGGGACTAGGTTGGCCAGCCGCCGACATGTCCGACGTCTATAGGGTCGTCCCCACGACCCCGGGGCTAGATTGCCCCGGCACCGTCATGTCCGACGACTATAGGGTCGTCCCCACCACCCCGGGTCTAGGTTGGCCAGCCGCCGACATGTCCGACGACTATAGGGTCGTCCCCACCACCCCGGGTCTAGGTTGGCCAGCCGCCGACATGTCCGACGACTATAGGGTCGTCCCCACGACCACGGGCCAAAGTTGCCCTGCCGCCGACATGTCCGACGACTATAGGGTCGTCCCCACGACCACTGTCCAATGTTGCCCAGCCGCCGACATGTCCGACGACAATAGGGTCGTCCCCACGACCCCGGGACTAGGTTGGCCGGCCGCCGACTTGTCCGACGACTATAGGGTCGTCCCCACGACCCCGGGACTAGGTCGGCCCGCCGCCGACTTGTCCGACGACTATAGGGTCGTCCCCACGAACCCGGGACTAGGTTGGCCAGTCACCGACATGTCCGACGACTATAGGGTCGTCCCCAAGACCACGGGCCAAAGTTGCCCTGCCGCCGACATGTCCGACGACTATAGGGTCGTCCCCACGACCCCGGGTCTAGGTTGGCCCGCCGCCGACTTGTCCGACGACTATACGGTCGTCCCCACGACCCCGGGGCTAGATTGCCCCGGCACCGTCATGTCCGACGACTATAGGGTCGTCCCCACGACCCCGGGACTAGGTTGGCCCGCCGCCGACTTGTCCGAAAACTATAGGGTCGTCTCCACGACCCCGGGACTAGGTTGGCCAGTCACCGACATGTCCGACGACTATAGTGTCGTCCCCACGCCCCGGGCCAAAGATGGCCAGCCGCCGACATGTCCGAAGACTATAGGGTCGTCCCCACGACCCCGGGACTAGATTGGCCCGCCACCGTCATGTCCGACGACTATACGGTCGTCCCCACGACCCCGGGACTAGGTTGGCCCGCCGCCGACGTGTCCTACGACTATGGGGTCGTCCCCACGACCACGAGACGAGGTTGGCCAGCCGCCGACATGTCCGACGACTATAGGGTCGTCCCCACCACCCCGGGTCTAGGTTGGCCAGCCGCCGACATGTCCGACGACTATAGGGTCGTCCCCACGACCACGGGCCAAAGTTGCCCTGCCGCCGACATGTCCGACGACTATGGGGTCGTCCCCACGACCACTGTCCAAAGTTGCCCAGCCGCCGACATGTCCGACGACTATAGGGTCGTCCCCACGACCCCGGGACTAGGTTGGCCAGTCACCGACATGTCCGACGACTATAGGGTCGTCCCCAAGACCACGGGCCAAAGTTGCCCTGCCGCCGACATGTCCGACGACTATAGGGTCGTCCCCACGACCCCGGGACTAGGTTGGCCAGTCACCGACATTTCCGACGACTATAGGGTCGTCCCCAAGACCACGGGCCAAAGTTGCCCTGCCGCCGACATGTCCGAAGACTATAGGGTCGTCCCCACGACCCCGGGAGTAGGTTGGCCCGCCGCCGACTTGTCCGACGACTATAGGGTCGTCCCCACGACCCCGGGACTCGGTTGGCCAGTCACCGACATGTCCGACGACTATAGGGTCGTCCCCAAGACCACGGGCCAAAGTTGCCCTGCCGCCGACATGTCCGACGACTATAGGGTCGTCCCCACGACCCCGGGTCTAGGTTGGCCCGCCGCCGACTTGTCCGACGACTATACGGTCGTCCCCACGACCACGGGACTAGGTTGGCCCGCCGCCGATTTGTCCGACGTCTATAGGGTCGTCCCTACCACCCCGGGACTAGGTTGGCCCGCCGCCGACTTGTCCGACGACTATAGGGTCGTCCCCACGACCCCGGGACTAGGTTGGCCCGCCGCCGACATGTCCGACGTCTATAGGGTCGTCCCCACGACCCCGGGGCAAGATTGGCCCGCCACCGTCATGTCCGACGACTATAGGTTCGTCCCCACGACCCCGGGAGTAGGTTGGACCGCCGCCGACTTGTCCGACGACTATAGGGTCGTCCCCACGACCCCGGGACTAGGTTGGCCAGCCGCCGACATGTCCGACAACTATACGGTCGTCCCCTCGACCCCGGGACTAGGTTGGCCCGCCGCCGACGTGTCCTACGACTATGGGGTCGTCCCCACGTCCACGAGAATAGGTTGGCCAGCCGCCGACATGTCCGACGACTATAGGGTCGTCCCCACGACCCCGAGACTAGGTTGGCCCGCCGCCGACATGTCCGACGTCTATAGGGTCGTCCCCACGACCCCGGGGCAAGATTGGCCCGCCACCGTCATGTCCGACGACTATAGGTTCGTCCCCACGACCCCGGGAGTAGGTTGGCCCGCCGCCGACTTGTCCGACGACTATAGGGTCGTCCCCACGACCCCGGGACTAGGTTGGCCTGCCGCCGACATGTCCGACGACTATAGGGTCGTCCCCACGACCACTGTCCAATGTTGCCCAGCCGCCGACATGTCCGACGACAATAGGGTCGTCCCCACGACCCCGGGACTAGGTTGGCCGGCCGCCGACTTGTCCGACGACTATAGGGTCGTCCCCACGACCCCGGGACTAGGTCGGCCCGCCGCCGACATGTCCGACGACTATAGGGCCGTCTCCACGACCCCGGGACTAGGTTGTCCCGCCGCCGACTTGTCCGACGACTATAGGGTCGTCCCCACGACCACTGGCCAAAGTTGCCCAGCCGCCGACATGTCCGACGACTATAGGGTCGTCCCCACGACCCCGGGACTAGGTTGGCCCGCCGCCGACATGTCCGACGTCTATAGGGTCGTCCCCACGACCCCGGGGCTAGATTGGCCCGCCACCGTCATGTCCGACGACTATGGGGTCGGCCTCACGACCCCGGGACTAGATTGGCCCGCCACCGTCATGTCCGACGACTATAGGTTCGTCCCAACGATCCTGGGCATACGTTGGCCTGTCGCCGACATGTCCGACGACTATAGGGTCGTCCCCACGAACCCGGGAATAGGTTGGCCAGTCACCGACATGTCCGACGACTATAGGGTCGTCCCTACGACCACGGGCCAAAGTTGCCCTGCCGCTACGATGTCCGACGACTATAGGGTCGTCCCCACGACCCCGGGACTAGGTTGGCCAGCCGCCGACATGTCCGACGACTATAGGGTCGTCCCCACCACCCCGGGTCTAGGTTGGCCAGCCGCCGACATGTCCGACGACTATAGGGTCGACCCCACGACCACGGGCCAAAGTTGCCCTGCCGCCGACATGTCCGACGACTATAGGGTCGTCCCCACGACCACTGTCCTATGTTGCCCAGCCGCCGACATGTCCGACGACAATAGGGTCGTCCCCACGACCCCGGGACTAGGTTGGCCGGCCGCCGACTTGTCCGACGACTATAGGGTCGTCCCCACGACCCCGGGACTAGGTCGGCCCGCCGCCGACATGTCCGACGACTATAGGGTCGTCCCCACGACCACGGGCCAAAGTTGCCCTGCCGCTAACATGTCCGACGACTATAGGGTCGTGCCCACGACCCCGGGAGTAGGTTGGCCCGCCGCCGACTTGTCCGACGACTATAGGGTCGTCCCCACGAACACGGGCCAAAGTTGCCCTGGCGCCGTATGTCCGACGACTATAGGGTCGTCCCCACGACCCCGGGTCTAGGTTGGCCCGCCGCCGACTTTTCCGACGACTATAGGATCGTCCCCACGACCCCGGGAGTAGGTTGGCCCGCCGCCGACTTGTCCGACGACTATAGGGTCGTCCCCACGACCCCGGGGCAAGATTGGCCCGCCACCGTCATGTCCGACGACTATAGGTTCGTCCCTACGACCCTGGGCATACGTTGGCCTGCCGCCGACATGTCCCACGACTATGGGGTCGTCCCCACGACCACGAGACGAGGTTGGCCAGCCGCCGACATGTCCGACGACTATAGGGTCGTCCCCACGACCCCGGGACTAGATTGGCCCGCCACCGTCATGTCCGACGACTATAGGGCCGTCTCCACGACCCCGGGACTAGGTTGTCCCGCCGCCGACTTGTCCGACGACTATAGGGTCGTCCCCACGACCACTGGCCAAAGTTGCCCAGCCGCCGACATGTCCGACGACTATAGGGTCGTCCCCACGACCCCGGGACTAGGTTGGCCCGCCGCCGACATGTCCGACGTCTATAGGGTCGTCCCCACGACCCCGGGGCTAGATTGGCCCGCCACCGTCATGTCCGACGACTATGGGGTCGGCCTCACGACCCCGGGACTAGGTTGGCCCGCCGCCGACTTGTCCGACGACTATAGGGTCGTCCCCACGACCACGGGCCAAAGTTGCCCTGGCGCCGTATGTCCGACGACTATAGGGTCGTCCCCACGACCCCGGGTCTAGGTTGGCCCGCCGCCGACTTTTCCGACGACTATAGGATCGTCCCCATGACCCCGGGAGTAGGTTGGCCCGCCGCCGACTTGTCCGACGACTATAGGGTCGTCCCCACGACCCCGGGGCAAGATTGGCCCGCCACCGTCATGTCCGACGACTATAGGTTCGTCCCTACGACCCTGGGCATACGTTGGCCTGCCGCCGACATGTCCCACGACTATGGGGTCGTCCCCACGACCACGAGACGAGGTTGGCCAGCCGCCGACATGTCCGACGACTATAGGGTCGTCCCCACGACCCCGGGACTAGATTGGCCCGCCACCGTCATGTCCGACGACTATAGGGCCGTCTCCACGACCCCGGGACTAGGTTGGCCCGCCGCCGACTTCTCCGACGTCTATAGGGTCGTCCCTACCACCCCGGGACTAGGTTGGCCAGCCGCCGACATGTCCGACGTCTATAGGGTCGTCCCCGCGACCCCGGGGCTAGATTGCCCCGGCACCGTCATGTCCGACGACTATAGGGTCGTCCCCACGACCACGGGACTAGGTTGGCCCGCCGCCGACATGTCCGACGACTATAGGGTCGTCCCCACGACCACGAGACGAGGTTGGCCAGCCGCCGACATGTCCGACGACTATAGGGTCGTCCCCACCACCCCGGGTCTAGGTCGGCCCGCCGCCGACTTGTCCGACGACTATAGGGTCGTCCCCAAGACCACGGGCCAAAGTTGCCCTGCCGCCGACATGTCCGACGACTATAGGGTCGTCCCCACGACCCCGGGTCTAGGTTGGCCCGCCGCCGACTTGTCCGACGACTATAGGGTCGTCCCCAAGACCACGGGCCAAAGTTGCCCTGCCGCCGACATGTCCGACGACTATAGGGTCGTCCCCACGACCCCGGGTCTAGGTTGGCCCGCCGCCGACTTGTCCGACGACTATACGGTCGTGCCCACGACCACGGGACTAGGTTGGCCCGCCGCCGACTTGTCCGACGACTATAGGGTCGTCCCTACCACCCCGGGACTAGGTTGGCCAGCCGCCGACATGTCCGACGTCTATAGGGTCGTCCCCACGACCCCGGGGCTAGATTGCCCCGGCACCGTCATGTCCGACGACTATAGGGTCGTCCCCACCACCCCGGGTCTAGGTTGGCCAGCCGCCGACATGTCCGACGACTATAGGGTCGTCCCCACCACCCCGGGTCTAGGTTGGCCAGCCGCCGACATGTCCGACGACTATAGGGTCGTCCCCACGACCACGGGCCAAAGTTGCCCTGCCGCCGACATGTCCGACGACTATAGGGTCGTCCCCACGACCACTGTCCAATGTTGCCCAGCCGCCGACATGTCCGACGACAATAGGGTCGTCCCCACGACCCCGGGACTAGGTTGGCCGGCCGCCGACTTGTCCGACGACTATAGGGTCGTCCCCACGACCCCGGGACTAGGTCGGCCCGCCGCCGACTTGTCCGACGACTATAGGGTCGTCCCCACGAACCCGGGACTAGGTTGGCCAGTCACCGACATGTCCGACGACTATAGGGTCGTCCCCAAGACCACGGGCCAAAGTTGCCCTGCCGCCGACATGTCCGACGACTATAGGGTCGTCCCCACGACCCCGGGTCTAGGTTGGCCCGCCGCCGACTTGTCCGACGACTATACGGTCGTCCCCACGACCCCGGGGCTAGATTGCCCCGGCACCGTCATGTCCGACGACTATAGGGTCGTCCCCACGACCCCGGGACTAGGTTGGCCCGCCGCCGACTTGTCCGAAAACTATAGGGTCGTCTCCACGACCCCGGGACTAGGTTGGCCAGTCACCGACATGTCCGACGACTATAGTGTCGTCCCCACGCCCCGGGCCAAAGATGGCCAGCCGCCGACATGTCCGAAGACTATAGGGTCGTCCCCACGACCCCGGGACTAGATTGGCCCGCCACCGTCATGTCCGACGACTATACGGTCGTCCCCACGACCCCGGGACTAGGTTGGCCCGCCGCCGACGTGTCCTACGACTATGGGGTCGTCCCCACGACCACGAGACGAGGTTGGCCAGCCGCCGACATGTCCGACGACTATAGGGTCGTCCCCACCACCCCGGGTCTAGGTTGGCCAGCCGCCGACATGTCCGACGACTATAGGGTCGTCCCCACGACCACGGGCCAAAGTTGCCCTGCCGCCGACATGTCCGACGACTATGGGGTCGTCCCCACGACCACTGTCCAAAGTTGCCCAGCCGCCGACATGTCCGACGACTATAGGGTCGTCCCCACGACCCCGGGACTAGGTTGGCCAGTCACCGACATGTCCGACGACTATAGGGTCGTCCCCAAGACCACGGGCCAAAGTTGCCCTGCCGCCGACATGTCCGACGACTATAGGGTCGTCCCCACGACCCCGGGACTAGGTTGGCCAGTCACCGACATTTCCGACGACTATAGGGTCGTCCCCAAGACCACGGGCCAAAGTTGCCCTGCCGCCGACATGTCCGAAGACTATAGGGTCGTCCCCACGACCCCGGGAGTAGGTTGGCCCGCCGCCGACTTGTCCGACGACTATAGGGTCGTCCCCACGACCCCGGGACTCGGTTGGCCAGTCACCGACATGTCCGACGACTATAGGGTCGTCCCCAAGACCACGGGCCAAAGTTGCCCTGCCGCCGACATGTCCGACGACTATAGGGTCGTCCCCACGACCCCGGGTCTAGGTTGGCCCGCCGCCGACTTGTCCGACGACTATACGGTCGTCCCCACGACCACGGGACTAGGTTGGCCCGCCGCCGATTTGTCCGACGTCTATAGGGTCGTCCCTACCACCCCGGGACTAGGTTGGCCCGCCGCCGACTTGTCCGACGACTATAGGGTCGTCCCCACGACCCCGGGACTAGGTTGGCCCGCCGCCGACATGTCCGACGTCTATAGGGTCGTCCCCACGACCCCGGGGCAAGATTGGCCCGCCACCGTCATGTCCGACGACTATAGGTTCGTCCCCACGACCCCGGGAGTAGGTTGGACCGCCGCCGACTTGTCCGACGACTATAGGGTCGTCCCCACGACCCCGGGACTAGGTTGGCCAGCCGCCGACATGTCCGACAACTATACGGTCGTCCCCTCGACCCCGGGACTAGGTTGGCCCGCCGCCGACGTGTCCTACGACTATGGGGTCGTCCCCACGTCCACGAGAATAGGTTGGCCAGCCGCCGACATGTCCGACGACTATAGGGTCGTCCCCACGACCCCGAGACTAGGTTGGCCCGCCGCCGACATGTCCGACGTCTATAGGGTCGTCCCCACGACCCCGGGGCAAGATTGGCCCGCCACCGTCATGTCCGACGACTATAGGTTCGTCCCCACGACCCCGGGAGTAGGTTGGCCCGCCGCCGACTTGTCCGACGACTATAGGGTCGTCCCCACGACCCCGGGACTAGGTTGGCCTGCCGCCGACATGTCCGACGACTATAGGGTCGTCCCCACGACCACTGTCCAATGTTGCCCAGCCGCCGACATGTCCGACGACAATAGGGTCGTCCCCACGACCCCGGGACTAGGTTGGCCGGCCGCCGACTTGTCCGACGACTATAGGGTCGTCCCCACGACCCCGGGACTAGGTCGGCCCGCCGCCGACATGTCCGACGACTATAGGGCCGTCTCCACGACCCCGGGACTAGGTTGTCCCGCCGCCGACTTGTCCGACGACTATAGGGTCGTCCCCACGACCACTGGCCAAAGTTGCCCAGCCGCCGACATGTCCGACGACTATAGGGTCGTCCCCACGACCCCGGGACTAGGTTGGCCCGCCGCCGACATGTCCGACGTCTATAGGGTCGTCCCCACGACCCCGGGGCTAGATTGGCCCGCCACCGTCATGTCCGACGACTATGGGGTCGGCCTCACGACCCCGGGACTAGATTGGCCCGCCACCGTCATGTCCGACGACTATAGGTTCGTCCCAACGATCCTGGGCATACGTTGGCCTGTCGCCGACATGTCCGACGACTATAGGGTCGTCCCCACGAACCCGGGAATAGGTTGGCCAGTCACCGACATGTCCGACGACTATAGGGTCGTCCCTACGACCACGGGCCAAAGTTGCCCTGCCGCTACGATGTCCGACGACTATAGGGTCGTCCCCACGACCCCGGGACTAGGTTGGCCAGCCGCCGACATGTCCGACGACTATAGGGTCGTCCCCACCACCCCGGGTCTAGGTTGGCCAGCCGCCGACATGTCCGACGACTATAGGGTCGACCCCACGACCACGGGCCAAAGTTGCCCTGCCGCCGACATGTCCGACGACTATAGGGTCGTCCCCACGACCACTGTCCTATGTTGCCCAGCCGCCGACATGTCCGACGACAATAGGGTCGTCCCCACGACCCCGGGACTAGGTTGGCCGGCCGCCGACTTGTCCGACGACTATAGGGTCGTCCCCACGACCCCGGGACTAGGTCGGCCCGCCGCCGACATGTCCGACGACTATAGGGTCGTCCCCACGACCACGGGCCAAAGTTGCCCTGCCGCTAACATGTCCGACGACTATAGGGTCGTGCCCACGACCCCGGGAGTAGGTTGGCCCGCCGCCGACTTGTCCGACGACTATAGGGTCGTCCCCACGACCACGGGCCAAAGTTGCCCTGGCGCCGTATGTCCGACGACTATAGGGTCGTCCCCACGACCCCGGGTCTAGGTTGGCCCGCCGCCGACTTTTCCGACGACTATAGGATCGTCCCCACGACCCCGGGAGTAGGTTGGCCCGCCGCCGACTTGTCCGACGACTATAGGGTCGTCCCCACGACCCCGGGGCAAGATTGGCCCGCCACCGTCATGTCCGACGACTATAGGTTCGTCCCTACGACCCTGGGCATACGTTGGCCTGCCGCCGACATGTCCCACGACTATGGGGTCGTCCCCACGACCACGAGACGAGGTTGGCCAGCCGCCGACATGTCCGACGACTATAGGGTCGTCCCCACGACCCCGGGACTAGATTGGCCCGCCACCGTCATGTCCGACGACTATAGGGCCGTCTCCACGACCCCGGGACTAGGTTGTCCCGCCGCCGACTTGTCCGACGACTATAGGGTCGTCCCCACGACCACTGGCCAAAGTTGCCCAGCCGCCGACATGTCCGACGACTATAGGGTCGTCCCCACGACCCCGGGACTAGGTTGGCCCGCCGCCGACATGTCCGACGTCTATAGGGTCGTCCCCACGACCCCGGGGCTAGATTGGCCCGCCACCGTCATGTCCGACGACTATGGGGTCGGCCTCACGACCCCGGGACTAGGTTGGCCCGCCGCCGACTTGTCCGACGACTATAGGGTCGTCCCCACGACCACGGGCCAAAGTTGCCCTGGCGCCGTATGTCCGACGACTATAGGGTCGTCCCCACGACCCCGGGTCTAGGTTGGCCCGCCGCCGACTTTTCCGACGACTATAGGATCGTCCCCATGACCCCGGGAGTAGGTTGGCCCGCCGCCGACTTGTCCGACGACTATAGGGTCGTCCCCACGACCCCGGGGCAAGATTGGCCCGCCACCGTCATGTCCGACGACTATAGGTTCGTCCCTACGACCCTGGGCATACGTTGGCCTGCCGCCGACATGTCCCACGACTATGGGGTCGTCCCCACGACCACGAGACGAGGTTGGCCAGCCGCCGACATGTCCGACGACTATAGGGTCGTCCCCACGACCCCGGGACTAGATTGGCCCGCCACCGTCATGTCCGACGACTATAGGGCCGTCTCCACGACCCCGGGACTAGGTTGTCCCGCCGCCGACTTGTCCGACGACTATAGGGTCGTCCCCACGACCACGGGCCAAAGTTGCCCTGCCGCTAACATGTCCGACGACTATAGGGTCGTGCCCACGACCCCGGGAGTAGGTTGGCCCGCCGCCGACTTGTCCGACGACTATAGGGTCGTCCCCACGACCACGGGCCAAAGTTGCCCTGGCGCCGTATGTCCGACGACTATAGGGTCGTCCCCACGACCCCGGGTCTAGGTTGGCCCGCCGCCGACTTTTCCGACGACTATAGGATCGTCCCCACGACCCCGGGAGTAGGTTGGCCCGCCGCCGATTTGTCCGACGACTATAGGGTCGTCCCCACGACCCCGGGGCAAGATTGGCCCGCCACCGTCATGTCCGACGACTATAGGTTCGTCCCTACGACCCTGGGCATACGTTGGCCTGCCGCCGACATGTCCCACGACTATAGGGTCGTCCCCACGACCACTGGCCAAAGTTGCCCAGCCGCCGACATGTCCGACGACTATAGGGTCGTCCCTACCCCCCGGGACTAGGTTGGCCCGCCGCCGACATGTCCGACGACTATAGGGTCGTCCCCACGCCCCGAGCCAAAGTTGGCCAGCCGCCGAAATGTCCGACGACTATAGGGTCGTCCCCAAGACCACGGGCCAAAGTTGCCCTGCCGCCGACATGTCCGACGACTATAGGGTCGTCCCCACAACCACTGTCCAATGTTGCCCAGCCGCCGACATGTCCGACGACTATACGGTCGTCCCCACGACCCCGGGACTAGGTTGGCCCGCCGCCGACGTGTCCTACGACTATGGGGTCGTCCCCACGACCACGAGACGAGGTTGGCCAGCCGCCGACATGTCCGACAACTATAGGGTCTTCCCCACGACCCCGGGTCTAGGTTGGCCCGCCGCCGACTTGTCCGACGACTATAGGGTCGTCCCCACGACCCCGGGAGTAGGTTGGCCCGCCGCCGACTTCTCCGACGTCTATAGGGTCGTCCCTACCACCCCGGGACTAGGTTGGCCAGCCGCCGACATGTCCGACGTCTATAGGGTCGTCCCCGCGACCCCGGGGCTAGATTGCCCCGGCACCGTCATGTCCGACGACTATAGGGTCGTCCCCACGACCACGGGACTAGGTTGGCCCGCCGCCGACATGTCCGACGACTATAGGGTCGTCCCCACGACCACGAGACGAGGTTGGCCAGCCGCCGACATGTCCGACGACTATAGGGTCGTCCCCACCACCCCGGGTCTAGGTCGGCCCGCCGCCGACTTGTCCGACGACTATAGGGTCGTCCCCAAGACCACGGGCCAAAGTTGCCCTGCCGCCGACATGTCCGACGACTATAGGGTCGTCCCCACGACCCCGGGTCTAGGTTGGCCCGCCGCCGACTTGTCCGACGACTATACGGTCGTGCCCACGACCACGGGACTAGGTTGGCCCGCCGCCGACTTGTCCGACGACTATAGGGTCGTCCCTACCACCCCGGGACTAGGTTGGCCAGCCGCCGACATGTCCGACGTCTATAGGGTCGTCCCCACGACCCCGGGGCTAGATTGCCCCGGCACCGTCATGTCCGACGACTATAGGGTCGTCCCCACCACCCCGGGTCTAGGTTGGCCAGCCGCCGACATGTCCGACGACTATAGGGTCGTCCCCACCACCCCGGGTCTAGGTTGGCCAGCCGCCGACATGTCCGACGACTATAGGGTCGTCCCCACGACCACGGGCCAAAGTTGCCCTGCCGCCGACATGTCCGACGACTATAGGGTCGTCCCCACGACCACTGTCCAATGTTGCCCAGCCGCCGACATGTCCGACGACAATAGGGTCGTCCCCACGACCCCGGGACTAGGTTGGCCGGCCGCCGACTTGTCCGACGACTATAGGGTCGTCCCCACGACCCCGGGACTAGGTCGGCCCGCCGCCGACTTGTCCGACGACTATAGGGTCGTCCCCACGAACCCGGGACTAGGTTGGCCAGTCACCGACATGTCCGACGACTATAGGGTCGTCCCCAAGACCACGGGCCAAAGTTGCCCTGCCGCCGACATGTCCGACGACTATAGGGTCGCCCCCACGACCCCGGGTCTAGGTTGGCCCGCCGCCGACTTGTCCGACGACTATACGGTCGTCCCCACGACCCCGGGGCTAGATTGCCCCGGCACCGTCATGTCCGACGACTATAGGGTCGTCCCCACGACCCCGGGGCTAGGTTGCCCCGCCGCCGACTTGTCCGACAACTATAGGGTCGTCTCCACGACCCCGGGACTAGGTTGGCCAGTCACCGACATGTCCGACGACTATAGTGTCGTCCCCACGCCCCGGGCCAAAGATGGCCAGCCGCCGACATGTCCGAAGACTATAGGGTCGTCCCCACGACCCCGGGACTAGATTGGCCCGCCACCGTCATGTCCGACGACTATACGGTCGTCCCCACGACCCCGGGACTAGGTTGGCCCGCCGCCGACGTGTCCTACGACTATGGGGTCGTCCCCACGACCACGAGACGAGGTTGGCCAGCCGCCGACATGTCCGACGACTATAGGGTCGTCCCCACCACCCCGGGTCTAGGTTGGCCAGCCGCCGACATGTCCGACGACTATGGGGTCGTCCCCACGACCACTGTCCAAAGTTGCCCAGCCGCCGACATGTCCGACGACTATAAGGTCGTCCCCACGACCCCGGGACTAGGTCGGCCCGCCGCCGACTTGTCCGACGACTATAGGGTCGTCCCCACGAACCCGGGACTAGGTTGGCCAGTCACCGACATTTCCGACGATTATAGGGTCGTCCCCAAGACCACGGGCCAAAGTTGCCCTGCCGCCGACATGTCCGAAGACTATAGGGTCGTCCCCACGACCCCGGGAGTAGGTTGGCCCGCCGCCGACTTGTCCGACGACTATAGGGTCGTCCCCACGACCCCGGGACTAGGTTGGCCAGTCACCGACATGTCCGACGACTATAGGGTCGTCCCCAAGACCACGGGCCAAAGTTGCCCTGCCGCCGACATGTCCGACGACTATAGGGTCGTCCCCACGACCCCGGGTCTAGGTTGGCCCGCCGCCGACTTGTCCGACGACTATACGGTCGTCCCCACGACCACGGGACTAGGTTGGCCCGCCGCCGACTTGTCCGACGTCTATAGGGTCGTCCCTACCACCCCGGGACTAGGTTGGCCAGCCGCCGACATGTCCGACGTCTATAGGGTCGTCCCCACGACCCCGGGGCTAGATTGCCCCGGCACCGTCATGTCCGACGACTATAGGTTCGTCCCCACGACCCCGGGACTAGGTTGGCCCGCCGCCGACTTGTCCGACGACTATAGGGTCGTCTCCACGACCCCGGGACTAGGTTGGCAAGTCACCGACATGTCCGACGACTATAGGGTCGTCCCCACGCCCCGAGCCAAAGTTGGCCAGCCGCCGACATGTCCGACGACTGTAGGGTCGTCCCCACGACCCCGGAACAAGATTGGCCCGCCACCGTCATGTCCGACGACTATACGGTCGTCCCCTCGACCCCGGGACTAGGTTGGCCCGCCGCCGACGTGTCCTACGACTATGGGGTCGTCCCCACGACCACGAGAATAGGTTGGCCAGCCGCCGACATGTCCGACGACTATAGGGTCGTCCCCACGACCCCGGGACTAGGTTGGCCCGCCGCCGACATGTCCGACGTCTATAGGGTCGTCCCCACGACCCCGGGGCAAGATTGGCCCGCCACCGTCATGTCCGACGACTATAGGTTCGTCCCCACGACCCCGGGAGTAGGTTGGCCCGCCGCCGACTTGTCCGACGACTATAGGGTCGTCCCCACGACCCCGGGACTAGGTTGGCCAGCCGCCGACATGTCCGACGCCTATACGGTCGTCCCCACGACCCCGGGACTAGGTTGGCCCGCCGCCGACTTGTCCTACGATTATAGGGTCGTCTCCACGACCCCGGGACTAGGTTGTCCAGCCGCCGACATGTCCGACGACTATAGGGTCGTCCCCACGACCACGGGACTAGGTTGGCCCGCCGCCGACATGTCCGACGTCTATAGGGTCGTCCCCACGACCCCGGGGCAAGATTGGCCCGCCACCGTCATGTCCGACGACTATAGGTTCGTCCCCACGACCCCGGGAGTAGGTTGGCCCGCCGCCGACTTGTCCGACGACTATAGGGTCGTCCCCACGACCCCGGGACTAGGTTGGCCAGCCGCCGACATGTCCGACGACTATAGGGTCGTCCCCACCACCCCGGGAGTAGGTTGGCCCGCCGCCGACTTGTCCGACGACTATAGGGTCGTCCCTACCCCCCGGGACTAGGTTGGCCCGCCGCCGACATGTCCGACGACTATAGGGTCGTCCCCACGCCCCGAGCCAAAGTTGGCCAGCCGCCGAAATGTCCGACGACTATAGGGTCGTCCCCAAGACCACGGGCCAAAGTTGCCCTGCCGCCGACATGTCCGACGACTATAGGGTCGTCCCCACAACCACTGTCCAATGTTGCCCAGCCGCCGACATGTCCGACGACTATACGGTCGTCCCCACGACCCCGGGACTAGGTTGGCCCTCCGCCGACGTGTCCTACGACTATGGGGTCGTCCCCACGACCACGAGACGAGGTTGGCCAGCCGCCGACATGTCCGACGACTATAGGGTCTTCCCCACGACCCCGGGTCTAGGTTGGCCCGCCGCCGACTTGTCCGACGACTATAGGGTCGTCCCCACGACCCCGGGAGTAGGTTGGCCCGCCGCCGACTTGTCCGACGTCTATAGGGTCGTCCCTACCACCCCGGGACTAGGTTGGCCAGCCGCCGACATGTCCGACGTCTATAGGGTCGTCCCCGCGACCCCGGGGCTAGATTGCCCCGGCACCGTCATGTCCGACGACTATAGGGTCGTCCCCACGACCACGCGACTAGGTTGGCCCGCCGCCGACATGTCCGACGACTATAGGGTCGTCCCCACGACCACGAGACGAGGTTGGCCAGCCGCCGACATGTCCGACGACTATAGGGTCGTCCCCACGACCCCGGGTCTAGGTTGGCCCGCCGCCGACTTGTCCGACGACTATACGGTCGTCCCCACGACCACGGGACTAGGTTGGCCCGCCGCCGACTTGTCCGACGACTATAGGGTCGTCCCTACCACCCCGGGACTAGGTTGGCCAGCCGCCGACATGTCCGACGTCTATAGGGTCGTCCCCGCGACCCCGGGGCTAGATTGCCCCGGCACCGTCATGTCCGACGACTATAGGGTCGTCCCCACGACCACGGGACTAGGTTGGCCCGCCGCCGACATGTCCGACGACTATAGGGTCGTCCCCACGACCACGAGACGAGGTTGGCCAGCCGCCGACATGTCCGACGACTATAGGGTCGTCCCCACCACCCCGGGTCTAGGTCGGCCCGCCGCCGACTTGTCCGACGACTATAGGGTCGTCCCCAAGACCACGGGCCAAAGTTGCCCTGCCGCCGACATGTCCGACGACTATAGGGTCGTCCCCACGACCCCGGGTCTAGGTTGGCCCGCCGCCGACTTGTCCGACGACTATACGGTCGTCCCCACGACCACGGGACTAGGTTGGCCCGCCGCCGACTTGTCCGACGACTATAGGGTCGTCCCTACCACCCCGGGACTAGGTTGGCCAGCCGCCGACATGTCCGACGTCTATAGGGTCGTCCCCACGACCCCGGGGCTAGATTGCCCCGGCACCGTCATGTCCGACGACTATAGGGTCGTCCCCACGACCCCGGGACTAGGTTGGCCCGCCGCCGACTTGTCCGACGACTATAGGGTCGTCTCCACGACCCCGGGACTAGGTTGGCCAGTCACCGACATGTCCGACGACTATAGGGTCGTCCCCACGCCCCGAGCCAAAGTTGGCCAGCCGCCGACATGTCCGACGACTGTAGGGTCGTCCCCACGACCCCGGAACAAGATTGGCCCGCCACCGTCATGTCCGACGACTATACGGTCGTCCCCTCGACCCCGGGACTAGGTTGGCCCGCCGCCGACGTGTCCTACGACTATGGGGTCGTCCCCGCGACCCCGGGGCTAGATTGCCCCGACACCGTCATGTCCGACGACTATAGGGTCCATCCCCACGACCCCGGGACTAGATTGGCCCGCCACCGTCATGTCCGACGACTATAGGGCCGTCCCCACGACCCCGGGACTAGGTTGGCCCGCCGCCGACTTGTCCGACAACTATAGGGTCGTCTCCACGACCCCGGGACTAGGTTGGCCAGTCACCGACATGTCCGACGACTATAGGGTCGTCCCCACGCCCCGGGCCACAGATGGCCAGCCGCCGACATGTCCGAAGACTATAGGGTCGTCCCCACGACCCGGGACTAGATTGGCCCGCCACCGTCATGTCCGACGACTATACGGTCGTCCCCACGACCCCGGGACTAGGTTGGCCCGCCGCCGACGTGTCCTACGACTATGGGGTCGTCCCCACGACCACGAGACGAGGTTGGCCAGCCGCCGACATGTCCGACGACTATAGGGTCGTCCCCACCACCCCGGGTCTAGGTTGGCCAGCCGCCGACATGTCCGACGACTATAGGGTCGTCCCCACCACCCCGGGTCTAGGTTGGCCAGCCGCCGACATGTCCGACGACTATAGGGTCGTCCCCACGACCACGGGCCAAAGTTGCCCTGCCGCCGACATGTCCGACGACTATAGGGTCGTCCCCACGACCACTGTCCAATGTTGCCCAGCCGCCGACATGTCCGACGACAATAGGGTCGTCCCCACGACCCCGGGACTAGGTTGGCCGGCCGCCGACTTGTCCGACGACTATAGGGTCGTCCCCACGACCCCGGGACTAGGTCGGCCCGCCGCCGACTTGTCCGACGACTATAGGGTCGTCCCCACGAACCCGGGACTAGGTTGGCCAGTCACCGACATGTCCGACGACTATAGGGTCGTCCCCAAGACCACGGGCCAAAGTTGCCCTGCCGCCGACATGTCCGACGACTATAGGGTCGTCCCCACGACCCCGGGTCTAGGTTGGCCCGCCGCCGACTTGTCCGACGACTATACGGTCGTCCCCACGACCCCGGGGCTAGATTGCCCCGGCACCGTCATGTCCGACGACTATAGGGTCGTCCCCACGACCCCGGGACTAGGTTGGCCCGCCGCCGAGTTGTCCGAAAACTATAGGGTCGTCTCCACGACCCCGGGACTAGGTTGGCCCGCCGCCGACTTGTCCGAAAACTATAGGGTCGTCTCCACGACCCCGGGACTAGGTTGGCCAGTCACCGACATGTCCGACGACTATAGTGTCGTCCCCACGCCCCGGGCCAAAGATGGCCAGCCGCCGACATGTCCGAAGACTATAGGGTCGTCCCCACGACCCCGGGACTAGATTGGCCCGCCACCGTCATGTCCGACGACTATACGGTCGTCCCCACGACCCCGGGACTAGGTTGGCCCGCCGCCGACGTGTCCTACGACTATGGGGTCGTCCCCACGACCACGAGACGAGGTTGGCCAGCCGCCGACATGTCCGACGACTATAGGGTCGTCCCCACCACCCCGGGTCTAGGTTGGCCAGCCGCCGACATGTCCGACGACTATAGGGTCGTCCCCACGACCACGGGCCAAAGTTGCCCTGCCGCCGACATGTCCGACGACTATGGGGTCGTCCCCACGACCACTGTCCAAAGTTGCCCAGCCGCCGACATGTCCGACGACTATAGGGTCGTCCCCACGACCCCGGGACTAGGTTGGCCAGTCACCGACATGTCCGACGACTATAGGGTCGTCCCCAAGACCACGGGCCAAAGTTGCCCTGCCGCCGACATGTCCGACGACTATAGGGTCGTCCCCACGACCCCGGGACTAGGTTGGCCAGTCACCGACATTTCCGACGACTATAGGGTCGTCCCCAAGACCACGGGCCAAAGTTGCCCTGCCGCCGACATGTCCGAAGACTATAGGGTCGTCCCCACGACCCCGGGAGTAGGTTGGCCCGCCGCCGACTTGTCCGACGACTATAGGGTCGTCCCCACGACCCCGGGACTCGGTTGGCCAGTCACCGACATGTCCGACGACTATAGGGTCGTCCCCAAGACCACGGGCCAAAGTTGCCCTGCCGCCGACATGTCCGACGACTATAGGGTCGTCCCCACGACCCCGGGTCTAGGTTGGCCCGCCGCCGACTTGTCCGACGACTATACGGTCGTCCCCACGACCACGGGACTAGGTTGGCCCGCCGCCGATTTGTCCGACGTCTATAGGGTCGTCCCTACCACCCCGGGACTAGGTTGGCCCGCCGCCGACTTGTCCGACGTCTATAGGGTCGTCCCCACGACCACTGTCCAATGTTGCCCAGCCGCCGACATGTCCGACGACAATAGGGTCGTCCCCACGACCCCGGGACTAGGTTGGCCGGCCGCCGACTTGTCCGACGACTATAGGGTCGTCCCCACGACCCCGGGACTAGGTCGGCCCGCCGCCGACATGTCCGACGACTATAGGGCCGTCTCCACGACCCCGGGACTAGGTTGTCCCGCCGCCGACTTGTCCGACGACTATAGGGTCGTCCCCACGACCACTGGCCAAAGTTGCCCAGCCGCCGACATGTCCGACGACTATAGGGTCGTCCCCACGACCCCGGGACTAGGTTGGCCCGCCGCCGACATGTCCGACGTCTATAGGGTCGTCCCCACGACCCCGGGGCTAGATTGGCCCGCCACCGTCATGTCCGACGACTATGGGGTCGGCCTCACGACCCCGGGACTAGATTGGCCCGCCACCGTCATGTCCGACGACTATAGGTTCGTCCCAACGATCCTGGGCATACGTTGGCCTGTCGCCGACATGTCCGACGACTATAGGGTCGTCCCCACGAACCCGGGAATAGGTTGGCCAGTCACCGACATATCCGACGACTATAGGGTCGTCCCTACGACCACGGGCCAAAGTTGCCCTGCCGCTACGATGTCCGACGACTATAGGGTCGTCCCCACGACCCCGGGACTAGGTTGGCCAGCCGCCGACATGTCCGACGACTATAGGGTCGTCCCCACCACCCCGGGTCTAGGTTGGCCAGCCGCCGACATGTCCGACGACTATAGGGTCGACCCCACGACCACGGGCCAAAGTTGCCCTGCCGCCGACATGTCCGACGACTATAGGGTCGTCCCCACGACCACTGTCCTATGTTGCCCAGCCGCCGACATGTCCGACGACAATAGGGTCGTCCCCACGACCCCGGGACTAGGTTGGCCGGCCGCCGACTTGTCCGACGACTATAGGGTCGTCCCCACGACCCCGGGACTAGGTCGGCCCGCCGCCGACATGTCCGACGACTATAGGGTCGTCCCCACGACCACGGGCCAAAGTTGCCCTGCCGCTAACATGTCCGACGACTATAGGGTCGTGCCCACGACCCCGGGAGTAGGTTGGCCCGCCGCCGACTTGTCCGACGACTATAGGGTCGTCCCCACGACCACGGGCCAAAGTTGCCCTGGCGCCGTATGTCCGACGACTATAGGGTCGTCCCCACGACCCCGGGTCTAGGTTGGCCCGCCGCCGACTTTTCCGACGACTATAGGATCGTCCCCACGACCCCGGGAGTAGGTTGTCCCGCTGCCGACTTGTCCGACGACTATAGGGTCGTCCCCACGACCACTGGCCAAAGTTGCCCAGCCGCCGACATGTCCGACGACTATAGGGTCGTCCCCACGACCCCGGGACTAGGTTGGCCCGCCGCCGACATGTCCGACGTCTATAGGGTCGTCCCCACGACCCCGGGGCTAGATTGGCCCGCCACCGTCATGTCCGACGACTATGGGGTCGGCCTCACGACCCCGGGACTAGATTGGCCCGCCACCGTCATGTCCGACGACTATAGGTTCGTCCCAACGATCCTGGGCATACGTTGGCCTGTCGCCGACATGTCCGACGACTATAGGGTCGTCCCCGCGAACCCGGGAATAGGTTGGCCAGTCACCGACATGTCCGACGACTATAGGGTCGTCCCCACGACCACGGGCCAAAGTTGCCCTGCCGCTACGATGTCCGACGACTATACGGTCGTCCCCACGACCCCGGGACTAGGTTGGCCCGCCGCCGACGTGTCCTACGACTATGGGGTCGTCCCCACGACCACGAGACGAGGTTGGCCAGCCGCCGACATGTCCGACGACTATAGGGTCGTCCCCACCACCCCGGGTCTAGGTTGGCCAGCCGCCGACATGTCCGACGACTATAGGGTCGTCCCCACCACCCCGGGTCTAGGTTGGCCAGCCGCCGACATGTCCGACGACTATAGGGTCGTCCCCACGACCACGGGCCAAAGTTGCCCTGCCGCCGACATGTCCGACGACTATAGGGTCGTCCCCACGACCACTGTCCAATGTTGCCCAGCCGCCGACATGTCCGACGACAATAGGGTCGTCCCCACGACCCCGGGACTAGGTTGGCCGGCCGCCGACTTGTCCGACGACTATAGGGTCGTCCCCACGACCCCGGGACTAGGTCGGCCCGCCGCCGACTTGTCCGACGACTATAGGGTCGTCCCCACGAACCCGGGACTAGGTTGGCCAGTCACCGACATGTCCGACGACTATAGGGTCGTCCCCAAGACCACGGGCCAAAGTTGCCCTGCCGCCGACATGTCCGACGACTATAGGGTCGTCCCCACGACCCCGGGTCTAGGTTGGCCCGCCGCCGACTTGTCCGACGACTATACGGTCGTCCCCACGACCCCGGGGCTAGATTGCCCCGGCACCGTCATGTCCGACGACTATAGGGTCGTCCCCACGACCCCGGGACTAGGTTGGCCCGCCGCCGAGTTGTCCGAAAACTATAGGGTCGTCTCCACGACCCCGGGACTAGGTTGGCCCGCCGCCGACTTGTCCGAAAACTATAGGGTCGTCTCCACGACCCCGGGACTAGGTTGGCCAGTCACCGACATGTCCGACGACTATAGTGTCGTCCCCACGCCCCGGGCCAAAGATGGCCAGCCGCCGACATGTCCGAAGACTATAGGGTCGTCCCCACGACCCCGGGACTAGATTGGCCCGCCACCGTCATGTCCGACGACTATACGGTCGTCCCCACGACCCCGGGACTAGGTTGGCCCGCCGCCGACGTGTCCTACGACTATGGGGTCGTCCCCACGACCACGAGACGAGGTTGGCCAGCCGCCGACATGTCCGACGACTATAGGGTCGTCCCCACCACCCCGGGTCTAGGTTGGCCAGCCGCCGACATGTCCGACGACTATAGGGTCGTCCCCACGACCACGGGCCAAAGTTGCCCTGCCGCCGACATGTCCGACGACTATGGGGTCGTCCCCACGACCACTGTCCAAAGTTGCCCAGCCGCCGACATGTCCGACGACTATAGGGTCGTCCCCACGACCCCGGGACTAGGTTGGCCAGTCACCGACATGTCCGACGACTATAGGGTCGTCCCCAAGACCACGGGCCAAAGTTGCCCTGCCGCCGACATGTCCGACGACTATAGGGTCGTCCCCACGACCCCGGGACTAGGTTGGCCAGTCACCGACATTTCCGACGACTATAGGGTCGTCCCCAAGACCACGGGCCAAAGTTGCCCTGCCGCCGACATGTCCGAAGACTATAGGGTCGTCCCCACGACCCCGGGAGTAGGTTGGCCCGCCGCCGACTTGTCCGACGACTATAGGGTCGTCCCCACGACCCCGGGACTCGGTTGGCCAGTCACCGACATGTCCGACGACTATAGGGTCGTCCCCAAGACCACGGGCCAAAGTTGCCCTGCCGCCGACATGTCCGACGACTATAGGGTCGTCCCCACGACCCCGGGTCTAGGTTGGCCCGCCGCCGACTTGTCCGACGACTATACGGTCGTCCCCACGACCACGGGACTAGGTTGGCCCGCCGCCGATTTGTCCGACGTCTATAGGGTCGTCCCTACCACCCCGGGACTAGGTTGGCCCGCCGCCGACTTGTCCGACGTCTATAGGGTCGTCCCCACGACCACTGTCCAATGTTGCCCAGCCGCCGACATGTCCGACGACAATAGGGTCGTCCCCACGACCCCGGGACTAGGTTGGCCGGCCGCCGACTTGTCCGACGACTATAGGGTCGTCCCCACGACCCCGGGACTAGGTCGGCCCGCCGCCGACATGTCCGACGACTATAGGGCCGTCTCCACGACCCCGGGACTAGGTTGTCCCGCCGCCGACTTGTCCGACGACTATAGGGTCGTCCCCACGACCACTGGCCAAAGTTGCCCAGCCGCCGACATGTCCGACGACTATAGGGTCGTCCCCACGACCCCGGGACTAGGTTGGCCCGCCGCCGACATGTCCGACGTCTATAGGGTCGTCCCCACGACCCCGGGGCTAGATTGGCCCGCCACCGTCATGTCCGACGACTATGGGGTCGGCCTCACGACCCCGGGACTAGATTGGCCCGCCACCGTCATGTCCGACGACTATAGGTTCGTCCCAACGATCCTGGGCATACGTTGGCCTGTCGCCGACATGTCCGACGACTATAGGGTCGTCCCCACGAACCCGGGAATAGGTTGGCCAGTCACCGACATATCCGACGACTATAGGGTCGTCCCTACGACCACGGGCCAAAGTTGCCCTGCCGCTACGATGTCCGACGACTATAGGGTCGTCCCCACGACCCCGGGACTAGGTTGGCCAGCCGCCGACATGTCCGACGACTATAGGGTCGTCCCCACCACCCCGGGTCTAGGTTGGCCAGCCGCCGACATGTCCGACGACTATAGGGTCGACCCCACGACCACGGGCCAAAGTTGCCCTGCCGCCGACATGTCCGACGACTATAGGGTCGTCCCCACGACCACTGTCCTATGTTGCCCAGCCGCCGACATGTCCGACGACAATAGGGTCGTCCCCACGACCCCGGGACTAGGTTGGCCGGCCGCCGACTTGTCCGACGACTATAGGGTCGTCCCCACGACCCCGGGACTAGGTCGGCCCGCCGCCGACATGTCCGACGACTATAGGGTCGTCCCCACGACCACGGGCCAAAGTTGCCCTGCCGCTAACATGTCCGACGACTATAGGGTCGTGCCCACGACCCCGGGAGTAGGTTGGCCCGCCGCCGACTTGTCCGACGACTATAGGGTCGTCCCCACGACCACGGGCCAAAGTTGCCCTGGCGCCGTATGTCCGACGACTATAGGGTCGTCCCCACGACCCCGGGTCTAGGTTGGCCCGCCGCCGACTTTTCCGACGACTATAGGATCGTCCCCACGACCCCGGGAGTAGGTTGTCCCGCTGCCGACTTGTCCGACGACTATAGGGTCGTCCCCACGACCACTGGCCAAAGTTGCCCAGCCGCCGACATGTCCGACGACTATAGGGTCGTCCCCACGACCCCGGGACTAGGTTGGCCCGCCGCCGACATGTCCGACGTCTATAGGGTCGTCCCCACGACCCCGGGGCTAGATTGGCCCGCCACCGTCATGTCCGACGACTATGGGGTCGGCCTCACGACCCCGGGACTAGATTGGCCCGCCACCGTCATGTCCGACGACTATAGGTTCGTCCCAACGATCCTGGGCATACGTTGGCCTGTCGCCGACATGTCCGACGACTATAGGGTCGTCCCCGCGAACCCGGGAATAGGTTGGCCAGTCACCGACATGTCCGACGACTATAGGGTCGTCCCCACGACCACGGGCCAAAGTTGCCCTGCCGCTACGATGTCCGACGACTATAGGGTCGTGCCCACGACCCCGGGAGTAGGTTGGCCCGCCGCCGACTTGTCCGACGACTATAGGGTCGTCCCCACGACCACGGGCCAAAGTTGCCCTGGCGCCGTATGTCCGACGACTATAGGGTCGTCCCCACGACCCCGGTTCTAGGTTGGCCCGCCGCCGACTTTTCCGACGACTATAGGATCGTCCCCACGACCCCGGGAGTAGGTTGGCCCGCCGCCGACTTGTCCGACGACTATAGGGTCGTCCCCACGACCCCGGGGCAAGATTGGCCCGCCACCGTCATGTCCGACGACTATAGGTTCGTCCCTACGACCCTGGGCATACGTTGGCCTGCCGCCGAAATGTCCCACGACTATAGGGTCCTCCGCACCACCACTGGCCAAAGTTGCCCAGCCGCCGACATGTCCGAAGACTATAGGGTCGTCCCTACCACCCCGGGACTAGGTTGGCCCGCCGCCGACATGTCCGACGACTATAGGGTCGTCCCCACGCCCCGAGCCAAAGTTGGCCAGCCGCCGAAATGTCCGACGACTATAGGGTCGTCCCCACCACCCCGGGACTAGGTTGGCCCGCCGCCGACATGTCCGACGTCTATAGGGTCGTCCCCACGACCACGGGACTAGGTTGGCCCGCCGCCGACATGTCCGACGTCTATAGGGTCGTCCCCACCACCCCGGGTCTAGGTTGGCCAGCCGCCGACATGTCCGACGACTATAGGGTCGTCCCCACGACCACTGTCCAATGTTGCCCAGCCGCCGACATGTCCGACGACAATAGGGTCGTCCCCACGACCCCGGGACTAGGTTGGCCAGCCGCCGACATGTCCGACGACTATACGGTCGTCCCCACGACCACGGGACTAGGTTGGCCCGCCGCCGACTTGTCCGACGACTATAGGGTCGTCCCTACCACCCCGGGACTAGGTTGGCCAGCCGCCGACATGTCCGACGTCTATAGGGTCGTCCCCACGACCCCGGGGCTAGATTGCCCCGGCACCGTCATGTCTGACGACTATAGGGTCGTCCTCACGACCACGGGACTAGGTTGGCCCGCCGCCGACATGTCCGACGTCTATAGGGTCGTCCCCACGCCCCGGGCCAAAGTTGGCCAGCCGCCGACATGTCCGACGACTATAGGGTCGTCCCCACGACCCCGGGACTAGATTGGCCCGCCACCGTCATGTCCGACGACTATAGGGCCGTCTCCACGACCCCGGGACTAGGTTGGCCCGCCGCCGACTTGTCCTAGGACTATAGGGTCGTCCCCACGACCACTGGCCAAAGTTGCCCAGCCGCCGACATGTCCGACGACTATAGGGTCGTCCCCAAGACCACTGGCCAAAGTTGCCCTGCCGCCGACTTGTCCGACGACTATAGGGTCGTCCCCACGAACCCGGGACTAGGTTGGCCAGTCACCGACATGTCCGACGACTATAGGGTCGTCCCCACGACCACGGGGCTAGATTGCCCCGGCACCGTCATGTGCGACGAATATAGGTTCGTCCCCACGACCCCGGGAGTAGGTTGGCCCGCCGCCGACTTGTCCGACGACTATAGGGTCGTCCCCACGACCACTGGCCAAAGTTGCCCAGCCGCCGACATGTCCGACGACTATAGGGTCGTACCCACGACCCCGGGGCTAGATTGCCCCGGCACCGTCATGTCCGACGACTATAGGGTCGTCCCCACGACCCCGGGACTACGTTGGCCCGCCACCGACATGTCCGACGACTATAGGGTCGTCCCCACGCCCCGAGCCAAAGTTGGCCAGCCGCCGACATGTCCGACGACTATAGGGTCGTCCCCACGCCCCGAGCCAAAGTTGGCCAGCCGCCGACATGTCCGACGACTATAGGGTCGTCCCCACGACCCCGGAACAAGATTGGCCCGCCACCGTCATGTCCGACGACTATACGGTCGTCCCCTCGACCCCGGGACTAGGTTGGCCCGCCGCCGACGTGTCCTACGACTATGGGGTCGTCCCCACGACCACGAGAATAGGTTGGCCAGCCGCCGACATGTCCGACAACTATAGGGTCGTCCCCACGACCCCGGGATTAGGTTGGCCCGCCGCCGACATGTCCGACGTCTATAGGGTCGTCCCCACGACCCCGCGGCAAGATTGGCCCGCCACCGTCATGTCCGACGACTATGGGGTCGTCCTCACGACCCCGGGACTAGATTGGCCCGCCACCGTCATGTCCGACGACTATAGGTTCGTCCCAACGACCCTGGGCATACGTTGGCCTGCCGCCGACATGTCCGACGACTATAGGGTCGTCCCCACGAACCCGGGATTAGGTTGGCCAGTCACCGACATGTCCGACGACTATAGGGTCGTCCCCACGACCCCGGGACTAGATTGGCCCGCCACCGTCATGTCCGACGACTATAGGGCCGTCTCCACGACCCCGGGACTAGGTTGTCCCGCCGCCGTCTTGTCCGACGACTATAGGGTCGTCCCCACGACCACTGGCCAAAGTTGCCCAGCCGCCGATATGTCCGACGACTATAGGGTCGTCCCCACGACCCCGGGACTAGGTTGGCCCGCCGCCGACATGTCCGACGTCTATAGGGTCGTCCCCACGACCCCGGGGCTAGATTGGCCCGCCACCGTCATGTCCGACGACTATGGGGTCGGCCTCACGACCCCGGGACTAGATTGGCCCGCCACCGTCATGTCCGACGACTATAGGTTCGTCCCAACGATCCTGGGCATACGTTGGCCTGCCGCCGACATGTCCGACGACTATAGGTTCGTCCCTACGAACCTGGGCATACGTTGGCCTGCCGCCGACATGTCCCACGACTATGGGGTCGTCCCCACGACCACGAGACGAGGTTGGCCAGCCGCCGACATGTCCGACGACTATAGGGTCGTCCCCACGACCCCGGGACTAGATTGGCCCGCCACCGTCATGTCCGACGACTATAGGGCCGTCTCCACGACCCCGGGACTAGGTTGTCCCGCCGCCGACTTGTCCGACGACTATAGGGTCGTCCCCACGACCACTGGCCAAAGTTGCCCAGCCGCCGACATGTCCGACGACTATAGGGTCGTCCCCACGACCCCGGGACTAGGTTGGCCCGCCGCCGACATGTCCGACGTCTATAGGGTCGTCCCCACGACCCCGGGGCTAGATTGGCCCGCCACCGTCATGTCCGACGACTATGGGGTCGGCCTCACGACCCCGGGACTAGATTGGCCCGCCACCGTCATGTCCGACGACTATAGGGCCGTCTCCACGACCCCGGGACTAGGTTGGCCAGCCGCCGACATGTCCGACGACTATAGGGTCGTCCCCACGACCACTGTCCTATGTTGCCCAGCCGCCGACATGTCCGACGACAATAGGGTCGTCCCCACGACCCCGGGACTAGGTTGGCCGGCCGCCGACTTGTCCGACGACTATAGGGTCGTCCCCACGACCCCGGGACTAGGTCGGCCCGCCGCCGACATGTCCGACGACTATAGGGTCGTCCCCACGACCACGGGCCAAAGTTGCCCTGCCGCTAACATGTCCGACGACTATAGGGTCGTGCCCACGACCCCGGGAGTAGGTTGGCCCGCCGCCGACTTGTCCGACGACTATAGGGTCGTCCCCACGACCACGGGCCAAAGTTGCCCTGGCGCCGTATGTCCGACGACTATAGGGTCGTCCCCACGACCCCGGGTCTAGGTTGGCCCGCCGCCGACTTTTCCGACGACTATAGGATCGTCCCCACGACCCCGGGAGTAGGTTGTCCCGCTGCCGACTTGTCCGACGACTATAGGGTCGTCCCCACGACCACTGGCCAAAGTTGCCCAGCCGCCGACATGTCCGACGACTATAGGGTCGTCCCCACGACCCCGGGACTAGGTTGGCCCGCCGCCGACATGTCCGACGTCTATAGGGTCGTCCCCACGACCCCGGGGCTAGATTGGCCCGCCACCGTCATGTCCGACGACTATGGGGTCGGCCTCACGACCCCGGGACTAGATTGGCCCGCCACCGTCATGTCCGACGACTATAGGTTCGTCCCAACGATCCTGGGCATACGTTGGCCTGTCGCCGACATGTCCGACGACTATAGGGTCGTCCCCGCGAACCCGGGAATAGGTTGGCCAGTCACCGACATGTCCGACGACTATAGGGTCGTCCCCACGACCACGGGCCAAAGTTGCCCTGCCGCTACGATGTCCGACGACTATAGGGTCGTGCCCACGACCCCGGGAGTAGGTTGGCCCGCCGCCGACTTGTCCGACGACTATAGGGTCGTCCCCACGACCACGGGCCAAAGTTGCCCTGGCGCCGTATGTCCGACGACTATAGGGTCGTCCCCACGACCCCGGTTCTAGGTTGGCCCGCCGCCGACTTTTCCGACGACTATAGGATCGTCCCCACGACCCCGGGAGTAGGTTGGCCCGCCGCCGACTTGTCCGACGACTATAGGGTCGTCCCCACGACCCCGGGGCAAGATTGGCCCGCCACCGTCATGTCCGACGACTATAGGTTCGTCCCTACGACCCTGGGCATACGTTGGCCTGCCGCCGAAATGTCCCACGACTATAGGGTCCTCCGCACCACCACTGGCCAAAGTTGCCCAGCCGCCGACATGTCCGAAGACTATAGGGTCGTCCCTACCACCCCGGGACTAGGTTGGCCCGCCGCCGACATGTCCGACGACTATAGGGTCGTCCCCACGCCCCGAGCCAAAGTTGGCCAGCCGCCGAAATGTCCGACGACTATAGGGTCGTCCCCAAGACCACGGGCCAAAGTTGCCCTGCCCCCGACATGTCCGACGACTATAGGGTCGTCCCCACAACCACTGTCCAATGTTGCCCAGCCGCCGACATGTCCGACGACTATACGGTCGTCCCCACGACCCCGGGACTAGGTTGGCCCGCCGCCGACGTGTCCTACGACTATGGGGTCGTCCCCACGACCAGGAGACGAGGTTGGCCAGCCGCCGACATGTCCGACAACTATAGGGTCGTCCCCACGACGCCGGGAGTAGGTTGGCCCGCCGCCGACTTGTCCGACGTCTATAGGGTCGTCCCTACCACCCCGGGACTAGGTTGGCCAGCCGCCGACATGTCCGACGTCTATAGGGTCGTCCCCGCGACCCCGGGGCTAGATTGCCCCGGCACCGTCATGTCCGACGACTATAGGGTCGTCCCCACGACCACGGGACTAGGTTGGCCCGCCGCCGACATGTCCGACGACTATAGGGTCGTCCCCACGACCTCGAGACGAGGTTGGCCAGCCGCCGACTTGTCCGACGACTATAGGGTCGTCCCCAAGACCACGGGCCAAAGTTGCCCTGCCGCCGGCATGTCCGACGACTATAGGGTCGTCCCCACGACCACGGGTCTAGGTTGGCCCGCCGCCGACTTGTCCGACGACTATACGGTCGTCCCCACGACCACGGGACTAGGTTGGCCCGCCGCCGACTTGTCAGACGACTATAGGGTCGTCCCTACCACCCCGGGACTAGGTTGGCCAGCCGCCGACATGTCCGACGTCTATAGGGTCGTCCCCACGACCCCGGGGCTAGATTGCCCCGGCACCGTCATGTCCGACGACTATAGGGTCGTCTCCACGACCCCGGGACTAGGTTGGCCAGTCACCGACATGTCCGACGACTATAGGGTCGTCCCCACGCCCCGGGCCAAAGATGGCCAGCCGCCGACATGTCCGATGACTATAGGGTCGTCCCCACGACCCGGGACTAGATTGGCCCGCCACCGTCATGTCCGACGACTATACGGTCGTCCCCACGACCCCGGGACTAGGTTGGCCCGCCGCCGACGTGTCCTACGACTATGGGGTCGTCCCCACGACCACGAGACGAGGTTGGCCAGCCGCCGACATGTCCGACGACTATAGGGTCGTCCCCACCACCCCGGGTCTAGGTTGGCCAGCCGCCGACATGTCCGACGACTATAGGGTCGTCCCCACCACCCCGGGACTAGGTTGGCCCGCCGCCGACATGTCCGACGTCTATAGGGTCGTCCCCACGACCACGGGACTAGGTTGGCCCGCCGCCGACATGTCCGACGTCTATAGGGTCGTCCCCACCACCCCGGGTCTAGGTTGGCCAGCCGCCGACATGTCCGACGACTATAGGGTCGTCCCCACGACCACTGTCCAATGTTGCCCAGCCGCCGACATGTCCGACGACAATAGGGTCGTCCCCACGACCCCGGGACTAGGTTGGCCGGCCGCCGACTTGTCCGACGACTATAGGGTCGTCCCCACGACCCCGGGACTAGGTCGGCCCGCCGCCGACATGTCCGAAGACTATAGGGTCGTCCCCACGACCACGGGACAAAGTTGCCCTGCCGCTAACATGTCCGACGACTATAGGGTCGTGCCCACGACCCCGGGAGTAGGTTGGCCCGCCGCCGACTTGTCCGACGACTATAGGGTCGTCCCCACGACCACGGGCCAAAGTTGCCCTGGCGCCGTATGTCCGACGACTATAGGGTCGTCCCCACGACCCCGGGTCTAGGTTGGCCCGCCGCCGACTTTTCCGACGACTATAGGGTCGTCCCCACGACCCCGGGGCAAGATTGGCCCGCCACCGTCATGTCCGACGACTATAGGTTCGTCCCTACGACCCTGGGCATACGTTGGCCTGCCGCCGACATGTCCCACGACTATGGGGTCGTCCCCACGACCACGAGACGAGGTTGGCCAGCCGCCGACATGTCCGACGACTATAGGGTCGTCCCCACGACCCCGGGACTAGATTGGCCCGCCACCGTCATGTCCGACGACTATAGGGCCGTCTCCACGACCCCGGGACTAGGTTGTCCCGCCGCCGACTTGTCCGACGACTATAGGGTCGTCCCCACGACCACTGGCCAAAGTTGCCCAGCCGCCGACATGTCCGACGACTATAGGGTCGTCCCCACAACCCCGGGACTAGGTTGGCCCGCCGCCGACATGTCCGACGTCTATAGGGTCGTCCCCACGCCCCGGGCCAAAGTTGGCCAGCCGCCGACATGTCCGACGACTATACGGTCGTCCCCACGACCCCGGGACTAGGTTGGCCCGCCGCCGACGTGTCCTACGACTATGGGGTCGTCCCCACGACCACGAGACGAGGTTGGCCAGCCGCCGACATGTCCGACGACTATAGGGTCGTCCCCACGACCCCGGGTCTAGGTTGGCCCGCCGCCGACTTGTCCGACGACTATACGGTCGTCCCCACGACCACGGGACTAGGTTGGCCCGCCGCCGACTTGTCCGACGACTATAGGGTCGTCCCTACCACCCCGGGACTAGGTTGGCCAGCCGCCGACATGTCCGACGTCTATAGGGTCGTCCCCACGACCCCGGGGCTAGATTGCCCCGGCACCGTCATGTCCGACGACTATAGAGTCGTCCCCACGACCCCGGGACTAGGTTGGCCCGCCGCCGACTTGTCCGACAAATATAGGGTCGTCCCCACGACCACGGGACTAGGTTGGCCCGCCGCCGACTTGTCCGACGACTATAGGGTCGTCCCTACCACCCCGGGACTAGGTTGGCCAGCCGCCGACATGTCCGACGTCTATAGGGTCGTCCCCACGACCCCGGGGCTAGATTGGCCCGCCGCCGAAATGTCCGACGACTATAGGGTCGTCCCCACGACCCCGGGGCAAGATTGGCCCGCCACCGTCATGTCCGACGACTATAGGTTCGTCCCTACGACCCTGGGCATACGTTGGCCTGCCGCCGACATGTCCGACGACTATAGGGTCGTCCCCACGACCCCGGGACTATGTTGGCCCGCCGCCGAAATGTCCGACGACTATAGGGTCGTCCCCACGCCCCGAGCCAAAGTTGGCCAGCCGCCGACATGTCCGACGACTATAGGGTCGTCCCCACGACCCCGGAACAAGATTGGCGCGCCACCGTCATGTCCGACGACTATACGGTCGTCCCCTCGACCCCGGGACTAGGTTGGCCCGCCGCCGACGTGTCCTACGACTATGGGGTCGTCCCCACGACCACGAGAATAGGTTGGCCAGCCGCCGACATGTCCGACGACTATAGGGTCGTCCCCACGACCCCGGGACTATGTTGGCCCCGCCGCCGACATGTCCGACGTCTACAGGGTCGTCCCCACGACCCCGGGGCAAGATTGGCCCGCCACCGTCATGTCCGACGACTATAGGTTCGTCCCTACGACCCTGGGCATACGTTGGCCTGCCGCCGACATGTCCGACGACTATAGGGTCGTCCCCACGCCCCGAGCCAAAGTTGGCCAGCCGCCGACATGTCCGACGACTATAGGGCCGTCCCTACCACCCCGGGACTAGGTTGGCCCGCCGCCGACATGTCCGACGCCTATAGGGTCGTCCCCACGCCCCGAGCCAAAGTTGGCCAGCCGCCGAAATTTCCGACGACTATAGGGTCGTCCCCACGACCCCGGGACAAGATTGGCCCGCCACCGTCATGTCCGACGACTATACGGTCGTCCCCTCGACCTCGGGACTAGGTTGGCCCGCCGCCGACGTGTCCTACGACTATGGGATCGTCCCCACGACGACGAGAATAGGTTGGCCAGCCGCCGACATGTCCGACGACTATAGGGTCGTCCCCACGACCCCGGGACTAGGTTGGCCCGCCGCCGACATGTCCGACGTCTATACGGTCGTCCCCACGACCCCGGGGCAAGATTGGCCCGCCACCGTCATGTCCGACGACTATAGGTTCGTCCCCACGACCCCGGGAGTAGGTTGGCCCGCCGCCGACTTGTCCGACGACTATAGGGTCGTCCCCACGACCCCGGGACTAGGTTGGCCAGCCGCCGGCATGTCCGACTGCTATACGGTCGTCCCCACGTCCCGAGCCAAAGTTGGCCAGCCGCCGACATGTCCGACGACTATAGGGTCGTCCCCACGACCCCGGGGCAAGATTGGCCCACCACCGTCATGTCCGACGACTATAGGTTCGTCCCTACGACCCTGGGCATACGTTGGCCTGCCGCCGACATGTCCGACGACTATAGGGTCGTCCCCACGACCACTGGCCAAAGTTGCCCAGCCGCCGACATGTCCGACGACTATAGGGTCGTCTCTACCACCCCGGGACTAGGTTGGCCCGCCGCCGACATGTCCGACGACTATAGGGTCGTCCCCACGCCCCGAGCCAAAGTTGGCCAGCCGCCGAAATGTCCGACGACTATAGGGTCGTCCCCACGACCCCGGGACAAGATTGGCCCGCCACCGTCATGTCCGACGCCTATACGGTCGTCCCCTCTACCCCGGGACTAGGTTGGCCCGCCGCCGACGTGTCCTACGACTATGGGGTCGTCCCCACGACCACAAGAATAGGTTGGCCAGCCGCCGACATGTCCGACGATTATAGGGTCGTCCCCACGACCCCGGGACTAGGTTCGCCCGCCGCCGACATGTCCGACGTCTATACGGTCGTCCCCACGACCCCGGGGCAAGATTGGCCCGCCGCCGACGTGTCCGACGACTATAGGGTCGTCCCCACGACCCCGGGACTAGGTTGGCCCGCCGCCGACTTGTCCGACGACTATAGGATCGTCCCCACGACCCCGGGACTAGGTTGGCCAGCCGCCGACATGTCCGACGACTATACGGTCGTCCCCACGACCACGGGACTAGGTTGGCCCGCCGCCGACTTGTCCGACGACTATAGGGTCGTCCCTACCACCCCGGGACTAGGTTGGCCAGCCGCCGACATGTCCGACGTCTATAGGGTCGTCCCCACGACCCCGGGGCTAGATTGCCCCGGCACCGTCATGTCTGACGACTATAGGGTCGTCCTCACGACCACGGGACTAGGTTGGCCCGCCGCCGACATGTCCGACGTCTATAGGGTCGTCCCCACGCCCCGGGCCAAAGTTGGCCAGCCGCCGACATGTCCGACGACTATAGGGTCGTCCCCACGACCCCGGGACTAGATTGGCCCGCCACCGTCATGTCCGACGACTATAGGGCCGTCTCCACGACCCCGGGACTAGGTTGGCCCGCCGCCGACTTGTCCTAGGACTATAGGGTCGTCCCCACGACCACTGGCCAAAGTTGCCCAGCCGCCGACATGTCCGACGACTATAGGGTCGTCCCCAAGACCACTGGCCAAAGTTGCCCTGCCGCCGACTTGTCCGACGACTATAGGGTCGTCCCCACGAACCCGGGACTAGGTTGGCCAGTCACCGACATGTCCGACGACTATAGGGTCGTCCCCACGACCACGGGGCTAGATTGCCCCGGCACCGTCATGTGCGACGAATATAGGTTCGTCCCCACGACCCCGGGAGTAGGTTGGCCCGCCGCCGACTTGTCCGACGACTATAGGGTCGTCCCCACGACCACTGGCCAAAGTTGCCCAGCCGCCGACATGTCCGACGACTATAGGGTCGTACCCACGACCCCGGGGCTAGATTGCCCCGGCACCGTCATGTCCGACGACTATAGGGTCGTCCCCACGACCCCGGGACTACGTTGGCCCGCCACCGACATGTCCGACGACTATAGGGTCGTCCCCACGCCCCGAGCCAAAGTTGGCCAGCCGCCGACATGTCCGACGACTATAGGGTCGTCCCCACGCCCCGAGCCAAAGTTGGCCAGCCGCCGACATGTCCGACGACTATAGGGTCGTCCCCACGACCCCGGAACAAGATTGGCCCGCCACCGTCATGTCCGACGACTATACGGTCGTCCCCTCGACCCCGGGACTAGGTTGGCCCGCCGCCGACGTGTCCTACGACTATGGGGTCGTCCCCACGACCACGAGAATAGGTTGGCCAGCCGCCGACATGTCCGACAACTATAGGGTCGTCCCCACGACCCCGGGATTAGGTTGGCCCGCCGCCGACATGTCCGACGTCTATAGGGTCGTCCCCACGACCCCGCGGCAAGATTGGCCCGCCACCGTCATGTCCGACGACTATGGGGTCGTCCTCACGACCCCGGGACTAGATTGGCCCGCCACCGTCATGTCCGACGACTATAGGTTCGTCCCAACGACCCTGGGCATACGTTGGCCTGCCGCCGACATGTCCGACGACTATAGGGTCGTCCCCACGAACCCGGGATTAGGTTGGCCAGTCACCGACATGTCCGACGACTATAGGGTCGTCCCCACGACCCCGGGACTAGATTGGCCCGCCACCGTCATGTCCGACGACTATAGGGCCGTCTCCACGACCCCGGGACTAGGTTGTCCCGCCGCCGTCTTGTCCGACGACTATAGGGTCGTCCCCACGACCACTGGCCAAAGTTGCCCAGCCGCCGATATGTCCGACGACTATAGGGTCGTCCCCACGACCCCGGGACTAGGTTGGCCCGCCGCCGACATGTCCGACGTCTATAGGGTCGTCCCCACGACCCCGGGGCTAGATTGGCCCGCCACCGTCATGTCCGACGACTATGGGGTCGGCCTCACGACCCCGGGACTAGATTGGCCCGCCACCGTCATGTCCGACGACTATAGGTTCGTCCCAACGATCCTGGGCATACGTTGGCCTGCCGCCGACATGTCCGACGACTATAGGTTCGTCCCTACGAACCTGGGCATACGTTGGCCTGCCGCCGACATGTCCCACGACTATGGGGTCGTCCCCACGACCACGAGACGAGGTTGGCCAGCCGCCGACATGTCCGACGACTATAGGGTCGTCCCCACGACCCCGGGACTAGATTGGCCCGCCACCGTCATGTCCGACGACTATAGGGCCGTCTCCACGACCCCGGGACTAGGTTGTCCCGCCGCCGACTTGTCCGACGACTATAGGGTCGTCCCCACGACCACTGGCCAAAGTTGCCCAGCCGCCGACATGTCCGACGACTATAGGGTCGTCCCCACGACCCCGGGACTAGGTTGGCCCGCCGCCGACATGTCCGACGTCTATAGGGTCGTCCCCACGACCCCGGGGCTAGATTGGCCCGCCACCGTCATGTCCGACGACTATGGGGTCGGCCTCACGACCCCGGGACTAGATTGGCCCGCCACCGTCATGTCCGACGACTATAGGGCCGTCTCCACGACCCCGGGACTAGGTTGGCCCGCCGCCGACTTGTCCTAGGACTATAGGGTCGTCCCCACGACCACTGGCCAAAGTTGCCCAGCCGCCGACATGTCCGACGACTATAGGGTCGTCCCCAAGACCACTGGCCAAAGTTGCCCTGCCGCCGACTTGTCCGACGACTATAGGGTCGTCCCCACGAACCCGGGACTAGGTTGGCCAGTCACCGACTTGTCCGACGACTATAGGGTCGTCCCCACGACCACGGGGCTAGATTGCCCC
Source organism: Andrena fulva (assembly GCA_946251845.1). NCBI lineage: Eukaryota > Metazoa > Arthropoda > Insecta > Hymenoptera > Andrenidae > Andrena > Andrena fulva. Next base: position 82,945 of record CAMITZ010000198.1, read on the forward strand.
GGCACCGTCATGTGCGACGAATATAGGTTCGTCCCCACGACCCCGGGAGTAGGTTGGCCCGCCGCCGACTTGTCCGACGACTATAGGGTCGTCCCCACGACCACTGGCCAAAGTTGCCCAGCCGCCGACATGTCCGACGACTATAGGGTCGTCCCCACGACCCCGGGGCAAGATTGGCCCGCCACCGTCATGTCCGACGACTATAGGTTCGTCCCTACGACCCTGGGCATACGTTGGCCTGCCGCCGACATGTCCCACGACTATAGGGTCGTCCCCACGACCACTGGCCAATGTTGCCCAGCCGCCGACATGTCCGACGACTATAGGGTCGTCCCCACGAACCCGGGAATAGGTTGGCCAGTCACCGACATGTCCGACGACTATAGGGTCGTCCCCACGACCACTGTCCAATGTTGCCCAGCCGCCGACATGTCCGACGACAATAGGGTCGTCCCCACGACCCCGGGACTAGGTTGGCCGGCCGCCGACTTGTCCGACGACTATAGGGTCGTCCCCACGACCCCGGGACTAGGTCGGCCCGCCGCCGACATGTCCGAAGACTATAGGGTCGTCCCCACGACCACGGGCCAAAGTTGCCCTGCCGCTAACATGTCCGACGACTATAGGGTCGTGCCCACGACCCCGGGAGTAGGTTGGCCCGCCGCCGACTTGTCCGACGACTATAGGGTCGTCCCCACGACCACGGGCCAAAGTTGCCCTGGCGCCGTATGTCCGACGACTATAGGGTCGTCCCCACGACCCCGGGTCTAGGTTGGCCCGCCGCCGACTTTTCCGACGACTATAGGATCGTCCCCACGACCCCGGGAGTAGGTTGGCCCGCCGCCGACTTGTCCGACGACTATAGGGTCGTCCCCACGACCCCGGGGCAAGATTGGCCCGCCACCGTCATGTCCGACGACTATAGGTTCGTCCCTACGACCCTGGGCATACGTTGGCCTGCCGCCGACATGTCCCACGACTATGGGGTCGTCCCCACGACCACGAGACGAGGTTGGCCAGCCGCCGACATGTCCGACGACTATAGGGTCGTCCCCACGACCCCGGGACTAGATTGGCCCGCCACCGTCATGTCCGACGACTATAGGGCCGTCTCCACGACCCCGGGACTAGGTTGGCCCGCCGCCGACTTGTCCTAGGACTATAGGGTCGTCCCCACGACCACTGGCCAAAGTTGCCCAGCCGCCGACATGTCCGACGACTATAGGGTCGTCCCCAAGACCACTGGCCAAAGTTGCCCTGCCGCCGACTTGTCCGACGACTATAGGGTCGTCCCCACGAACCCGGGACTAGGTTGGCCAGTCACCGACTTGTCCGACGACTATAGGGTCGTCCCCACGACCACGGGGCTAGATTGCCCCGGCACCGTCATGTGCGACGAATATAGGTTCGTCCCCACGACCCCGGGAGTAGGTTGGCCCGCCGCCGACTTGTCCGACGACTATAGGGTCGTCCCCACGACCACTGGCCAAAGTTGCCCAGCCGCCGACATGTCCGACGACTATAGGGTCGTCCCCACGACCCCGGGGCAAGATTGGCCCGCCACCGTCATGTCCGACGACTATAGGTTCGTCCCTACGACCCTGGGCATACGTTGGCCTGCCGCCGACATGTCCCACGACTATAGGGTCGTCCCCACGACCACTGGCCAATGTTGCCCAGCCGCCGACATGTCCGACGACTATAGGGTCGTCCCCACGAACCCGGGAATAGGTTGGCCAGTCACCGACATGTCCGACGACTATAGGGTCGTCCCCACGACCACTGTCCAATGTTGCCCAGCCGCCGACATGTCCGACGACAATAGGGTCGTCCCCACGACCCCGGGACTAGGTTGGCCGGCCGCCGACTTGTCCGACGACTATAGGGTCGTCCCCACGACCCCGGGACTAGGTCGGCCCGCCGCCGACATGTCCGAAGACTATAGGGTCGTCCCCACGACCACGGGCCAAAGTTGCCCTGCCGCTAACATGTCCGACGACTATAGGGTCGTGCCCACGACCCCGGGAGTAGGTTGGCCCGCCGCCGACTTGTCCGACGACTATAGGGTCGTCCCCACGACCACGGGCCAAAGTTGCCCTGGCGCCGTATGTCCGACGACTATAGGGTCGTCCCCACGACCCCGGGTCTAGGTTGGCCCGCCGCCGACTTTTCCGACGACTATAGGATCGTCCCCACGACCCCGGGAGTAGGTTGGCCCGCCGCCGACTTGTCCGACGACTATAGGGTCGTCCCCACGACCCCGGGGCAAGATTGGCCCGCCACCGTCATGTCCGACGACTATAGGTTCGTCCCTACGACCCTGGGCATACGTTGGCCTGCCGCCGACATGTCCCACGACTATGGGGTCGTCCCCACGACCACGAGACGAGGTTGGCCAGCCGCCGACATGTCCGACGACTATAGGGTCGTCCCCACGACCCCGGGACTAGATTGGCCCGCCACCGTCATGTCCGACGACTATAGGGCCGTCTCCACGACCCCGGGACTAGGTTGTCCCGCCGCCGACATGTCCGACGACTATAGGGTCGTCCCCACGACCACTGGCCAAAGTTGCCCAGCCGCCGACATGTCCGACGACTATAGGGTCGTCCCCACGACCCCGGGACTAGGTTGGCCCGCCGCCGACATGTCCGACGTCTATAGGGTCGTCCCCACGCCCCGGGCCAAAGTTGGCCAGCCGCCGACATGTCCGACGACTATACGGTCGTCCCCACGACCCCGGGACTAGGTTGGCCCGCCGCCGACGTGTCCTACGACTATGGGGTCGTCCCCACGACCACGAGACGAGGTTGGCCAGCCGCCGACATGTCCGACGACTATAGGGTCATCCCCACGACCCCGGGTCTAGGTTGGCCCGCCGCCGACTTGTCCGACGACTATACGGTCGTCCCCACGACCACGGGACTAGGTTGGCCCGCCGCCGACTTGTCCGACGACTATAGGTTCGTCCCTACCACCCCGGGACTAGGTTGGCCAGCCGCCGACATGTCCGACGTCTATAGGGTCGTCCCCACGACCCCGGGGCTAGATTGCCCCGGCACCGTCATGTCCGACGACTATAGGGTCGTCCCCACGACCCCGGGACTAGGTTGGCCCGCCGCCGACTTGTCCGACAAATATAGGGTCGTCCCCACGACCACGGGACTAGGTTGGCCCGCCGCCGACTTGTCCGACGACTATAGGGTCGTCCCTACCACCCCGGGACTAGGTTGGCCAGCCGCCGACATGTCCGACGTCTATAGGGTCGTCCCCACGACCCCGGGGCTAGATTGCCCCGGCACCGTCATGTCCGGCGACTATAGGGTCGTCCCCACGACCCCGGGACTAGGTTGGCCCAACGCCGACTTGTCCGACAACTATAGGGTCGTCTCCACGACCCCGGGAGTAGCTTGGCCCGCCGACGACTTGTCCGACGACTATAGGGTCGTCTCCACGACCCCGGGACTAGGTTGGCCAGTCACCGACATGTCCGACGACTATAGGGTCGTCCCCACGACCACGGGCAAAGTTGCCCTGCCGCCGACATGTCCGACGACTATAGGGTCGTCCCCACGACCCCGGGACTATGTTGGCCCGCCGCCGAAATGTCCGACGACTATAGGGTCGTCCCCACGCCCCGAGCCAAAGTTGGCCAGCCGCCGACATGTCCGACGACTATAGGGTCGTCCCCACGACCCCGGAACAAGATTGGCGCGCCACCGTCATGTCCGACGACTATACGGTCGTCCCCTCGACCCCGGGACTAGGTTGGCCCGCCGCCGACGTGTCCTACGACTATGGGGTCGTCCCCACGACCACGAGAATAGGTTGGCCAGCCGCCGACATGTCCGACGACTATAGGGTCGTCCCCACGACCCCGGGACTATGTTGGCCCGCCGCCGACATGTCCGACGTCTACAGGGTCGTCCCCACGACCCAGGGGCAAGATTGGCCCGCCACCGTCATGTCCGACGACTATAGGTTCGTCCCTACGACCCTGGGCATACGTTGGCCTGCCGCCGACATGTCCGACGACTATAGGGTCGTCCCCACGCCCCGAGCCAAAGTTGGCCAGCCGCCGACATGTCCGACGACTATAGGGCCGTCCCTACCACCCCGGGACTAGGTTGGCCCGCCGCCGACATGTCCGACGCCTATAGGGTCGTCCCCACGCCCCGAGCCAAAGTTGGCCAGCCGCCGAAATTTCCGACGACTATAGGGTCGTCCCCACGACCCCGGGACAAGATTGGCCCGCCACCGTCATGTCCGACGACTATACGGTCGTCCCCTCGACCTCGGGACTAGGTTGGCCCGCCGCCGACGTGTCCTACGACTATGGGATCGTCCCCACGACGACGAGAATAGGTTGGCCAGCCGCCGACATGTCCGACGACTATAGGGTCGTCCCCACGACCCCGGGACTAGGTTGGCCCGCCGCCGACATGTCCGACGTCTATACGGTCGTCCCCACGACCCCGGGGCAAGATTGGCCCGCCACCGTCATGTCCGACGACTATAGGTTCGTCCCCACGACCCCGGGAGTAGGTTGGCCCGCCGCCGACTTGTCCGACGACTATAGGGTCGTCCCCACGACCCCGGGACTAGGTTGGCCAGCCGCCGGCATGTCCGACTGCTATACGGTCGTCCCCACGTCCCGAGCCAAAGTTGGCCAGCCGCCGACTTGTCCGACGACTATAGGGTCGTCCCCCCGACCCCGGGACTAGGTCGGCCCGCCGCCGACATGTCCGAAGACTATAGGGTCGTCCCCACGACCACGGGCCAAAGTTGCCCTGCCGCTAACATGTCCGACGACTATAGGGTCGTGCCCACGACCCCGGGAGTAGGTTGGCCCGCCGCCGACTTGTCCGACGACTATAGGGTCGTCCCCACGACCACTGTCCAATGTTGCCCAGCCGCCGACATGTCCGACGACAATAGGGTCGTCCCCACGACCCCGGGACTAGGTTGGCCGGCCGCCGACTTGTCCGACGACTATAGGGTCGTCCCCACGACCCCGGGACTAGGTCGGCCCGCCGCCGACATGTCCGAAGACTATAGGGTCGTCCCCACGACCACGGGCCAAAGTTGCCCTGCCGCTAACATGTCCGACGACTATAGGGTCGTGCCCACGACCCCGGGAGTAGGTTGGCCCGCCGCCGACTTGTCCGACGACTATAGGGTCGTCCCCACGACCACGGGCCAAAGTTGCCCTGGCGCCGTATGTCCGACGACTATAGGGTCGTCCCCACGACCCCGGGTCTAGGTTGGCCCGCCGCCGACTTTTCCGACGACTATAGGATCGTCCCCACGACTCCGGGAGTAGGTTGGCCCGCCGCCGACTTGTCCGACGACTATAGGGTCGTCCCCACGACCCCGGGGCAAGATTGGCCCGCCACCGTCATGTCCGACGACTATAGGTTCGTCCCTACGACCCTGGGCATACGTTGGCCTGCCGCCGACATGTCCCACGACTATGGGGTCGTCCCCACGACCACGAGACGAGGTTGGCCAGCCGCCGACATGTCCGACGACTATAGGGTCGTCCCCACGACCCCGGGACTAGATTGGCCCGCCACCGTCATGTCCGACGACTATAGGGCCGTCTCCACGACCCCGGGACTAGGTTGTCCCGCCGCCGACATGTCCGACGACTATAGGGTCGTCCCCACGACCACTGGCCAAAGTTGCCCAGCCGCCGACATGTCCGACGACTATAGGGTCGTCCCCACGACCCCGGGACTAGGTTGGCCCGCCGCCGACATGTCCGACGTCTATAGGGTCGTCCCCACGCCCCGGGCCAAAGTTGGCCAGCCGCCGACATGTCCGACGACTATACGGTCGTCCCCACGACCCCGGGACTAGGTTGGCCCGCCGCCGACGTGTCCTACGACTATGGGGTCGTCCCCACGACCACGAGACGAGGTTGGCCAGCCGCCGACATGTCCGACGACTATAGGGTCATCCCCACGACCCCGGGTCTAGGTTGGCCCGCCGCCGACTTGTCCGACGACTATACGGTCGTCCCCACGACCACGGGACTAGGTTGGCCCGCCGCCGACTTGTCCGACGACTATAGGGTCGTCCCTACCACCCCGGGACTAGGTTGGCCAGCCGCCGACATGTCCGACGTCTATAGGGTCGTCCCCACGACCCCGGGGCTAGATTGCCCCGGCACCGTCATGTCCGGCGACTATAGGGTCGTCCCCACGACCCCGGGACTAGGTTGGCCCAACGCCGACTTGTCCGACAACTATAGGGTCGTCTCCACGACCCCGGGAGTAGCTTGGCCCGCCGACGACTTGTCCGACGACTATAGGGTCGTCTCCACGACCCCGGGACTAGGTTGGACAGTCACCGACATGTCCGACGACTATAGGGTCGTCCCCACGACCACGGGCAAAGTTGCCCTGCCGCCGACATGTCCGACGACTATAGGGTCGTCCCCACGACCCCGGGACTATGTTGGCCCGCCGCCGAAATGTCCGACGACTATAGGGTCGTCCCCACGCCCCGAGCCAAAGTTGGCCAGCCGCCGACATGTCCGACGACTATAGGGTCGTCCCCACGACCCCGGAACAAGATTGGCGCGCCACCGTCATGTCCGACGACTATACGGTCGTCCCCTCGACCCCGGGACTAGGTTGGCCCGCCGCCGACGTGTCCTACGACTATGGGGTCGTCCCCACGACCACGAGAATAGGTTGGCCAGCCGCCGACATGTCCGACGACTATAGGGTCGTCCCCACGACCCCGGGACTATGTTGGCCCGCCGCCGACATGTCCGACGTCTACAGGGTCGTCCCCACGACCCCGGGGCAAGATTGGCCCGCCACCGTCATGTCCGACGACTATAGGTTCGTCCCTACGACCCTGGGCATACGTTGGCCTGCCGCCGACATGTCCGACGACTATAGGGTCGTCCCCACGCCCCGAGCCAAAGTTGGCCAGCCGCCGACATGTCCGACGACTATAGGGCCGTCCCTACCACCCCGGGACTAGGTTGGCCCGCCGCCGACATGTCCGACGCCTATAGGGTCGTCCCCACGCCCCGAGCCAAAGTTGGCCAGCCGCCGAAATTTCCGACGACTATAGGTTCGTCCCCACGACCCCGGGAGTAGGTTGGCCCGCCGCCGACTTGTCCGACGACTATAGGGTCGTCCCCACGACCCCGGGACTATGTTGGCCCGCCGCCGAAATGTCCGACGACTATAGGGTCGTCCCCACGCCCCGAGCCAAAGTTGGCCAGCCGCCGACATGTCCGACGACTATAGGGTCGTCCCCACGACCCCGGGACAAGATTGGCCCGCCACCGTCATGTCCGACGACTATACGGTCGTCCCCTCGACCTCGGGACTAGGTTGGCCCGCCGCCGACGTGTCCTACGACTATGGGATCGTCCCCACGACGACGAGAATAGGTTGGCCAGCCGCCGACATGTCCGACGACTATAGGGTCGTCCCCACGACCCCGGGACTAGGTTGGCCCGCCGCCGACATGTCCGACGTCTATACGGTCGTCCCCACGACCCCGGGGCTAGATTGGCCCGCCACCGTCATGTCCGACGACTATAGGTTCGTCCCCACGACCCCGGGAGTAGGTTGGCCCGCCGCCGACTTGTCCGACGACTATAGGGTCGTCCCCACGACCCCGGGACTAGGTTGGCCAGCCGCCGGCATGTCCGACTGCTATACGGTCGTCCCCACGTCCCGAGCCAAAGTTGGCCAGCCGCCGACATGTCCGACGACTATAGGGTCGTCCCCACGACCCCGGGACTAGGTTGGCCCGCCGCCGACATGTCCGACGTCTATAGGGTCGTCCCCACGACCCCGGGGCTAGATTGGCCCGCCACCGTCATGTCCGACGACTATGGGGTCGGCCTCACGACCCCGGGACTAGATTGGCCCGCCACCGTCATGTCCGACGACTATAGGTTCGTCCCAACGATCCTGGGCATACGTTGGCCTGCCGCCGACATGTCCGACGACTATAGGTTCGTCCCTACGAACCTGGGCATACGTTGGCCTGCCGCCGACATGTCCCACGACTATGGGGTCGTCCCCACGACCACGAGACGAGGTTGGCCAGCCGCCGACATGTCCGACGACTATAGGGTCGTCCCCACGACCCCGGGACTAGATTGGCCCGCCACCGTCATGTCCGACGACTATAGGGCCGTCTCCACGACCCCGGGACTAGGTTGTCCCGCCGCCGACTTGTCCGACGACTATAGGGTCGTCCCCACGACCACTGGCCAAAGTTGCCCAGCCGCCGACATGTCCGACGACTATAGGGTCGTCCCCACGACCCCGGGACTAGGTTGGCCCGCCGCCGACATGTCCGACGTCTATAGGGTCGTCCCCACGACCCCGGGGCTAGATTGGCCCGCCACCGTCATGTCCGACGACTATGGGGTCGGCCTCACGACCCCGGGACTAGATTGGCCCGCCACCGTCATGTCCGACGACTATAGGGCCGTCTCCACGACCCCGGGACTAGGTTGGCCCGCCGCCGACTTGTCCTAGGACTATAGGGTCGTCCCCACGACCACTGGCCAAAGTTGCCCAGCCGCCGACATGTCCGACGACTATAGGGTCGTCCCCAAGACCACTGGCCAAAGTTGCCCTGCCGCCGACTTGTCCGACGACTATAGGGTCGTCCCCACGAACCCGGGACTAGGTTGGCCAGTCACCGACTTGTCCGACGACTATAGGGTCGTCCCCACGACCACGGGGCTAGATTGCCCCGGCACCGTCATGTGCGACGAATATAGGTTCGTCCCCACGACCCCGGGAGTAGGTTGGCCCGCCGCCGACTTGTCCGACGACTATAGGGTCGTCCCCACGACCACTGGCCAAAGTTGCCCAGCCGCCGACATGTCCGACGACTATAGGGTCGTCCCCACGACCCCGGGGCAAGATTGGCCCGCCACCGTCATGTCCGACGACTATAGGTTCGTCCCTACGACCCTGGGCATACGTTGGCCTGCCGCCGACATGTCCCACGACTATAGGGTCGTCCCCACGACCACTGGCCAATGTTGCCCAGCCGCCGACATGTCCGACGACTATAGGGTCGTCCCCACGAACCCGGGAATAGGTTGGCCAGTCACCGACATGTCCGACGACTATAGGGTCGTCCCCACGACCACTGTCCAATGTTGCCCAGCCGCCGACATGTCCGACGACAATAGGGTCGTCCCCACGACCCCGGGACTAGGTTGGCCGGCCGCCGACTTGTCCGACGACTATAGGGTCGTCCCCACGACCCCGGGACTAGGTCGGCCCGCCGCCGACATGTCCGAAGACTATAGGGTCGTCCCCACGACCACGGGCCAAAGTTGCCCTGCCGCTAACATGTCCGACGACTATAGGGTCGTGCCCACGACCCCGGGAGTAGGTTGGCCCGCCGCCGACTTGTCCGACGACTATAGGGTCGTCCCCACGACCACGGGCCAAAGTTGCCCTGGCGCCGTATGTCCGACGACTATAGGGTCGACCCCACGACCCCGGGTCTAGGTTGGCCCGCCGCCGACTTTTCCGACGACTATAGGATCGTCCCCACGACCCCGGGAGTAGGTTGGCCCGCCGCCGACTTGTCCGACGACTATAGGGTCGTCCCCACGACCCCGGGGCAAGATTGGCCCGCCACCGTCATGTCCGACGACTATAGGTTCGTCCCTACGACCCTGGGCATACGTTGGCCTGCCGCCGACATGTCCCACGACTATGGGGTCGTCCCCACGACCACGAGACGAGGTTGGCCAGCCGCCGACATGTCCGACGACTATAGGGTCGTCCCCACGACCCCGGGACTAGATTGGCCCGCCACCGTCATGTCCGACGACTATAGGGCCGTCTCCACGACCCCGGGACTAGGTTGGCCCGCCGCCGACTTGTCCTAGGACTATAGGGTCGTCCCCACGACCACTGGCCAAAGTTGCCCAGCCGCCGACATGTCCGACGACTATAGGGTCGTCCCCAAGACCACTGGCCAAAGTTGCCCTGCCGCCGACTTGTCCGACGACTATAGGGTCGTCCCCACGAACCCGGGACTAGGTTGGCCAGTCACCGACTTGTCCGACGACTATAGGGTCGTCCCCACGACCACGGGGCTAGATTGCCCCGGCACCGTCATGTGCGACGAATATAGGTTCGTCCCCACGACCCCGGGAGTAGGTTGGCCCGCCGCCGACTTGTCCGACGACTATAGGGTCGTCCCCACGACCACTGGCCAAAGTTGCCCAGCCGCCGACATGTCCGACGACTATAGGGTCGTCCCCACGACCCCGGGGCAAGATTGGCCCGCCACCGTCATGTCCGACGACTATAGGTTCGTCCCTACGACCCTGGGCATACGTTGGCCTGCCGCCGACATGTCCCACGACTATAGGGTCGTCCCCACGACCACTGGCCAATGTTGCCCAGCCGCCGACATGTCCGACGACTATAGGGTCGTCCCCACGAACCCGGGAATAGGTTGGCCAGTCACCGACATGTCCGACGACTATAGGGTCGTCCCCACGACCACTGTCCAATGTTGCCCAGCCGCCGACATGTCCGACGACAATAGGGTCGTCCCCACGACCCCGGGACTAGGTTGGCCGGCCGCCGACTTGTCCGACGACTATAGGGTCGTCCCCACGACCCCGGGACTAGGTCGGCCCGCCGCCGACATGTCCGAAGACTATAGGGTCGTCCCCACGACCACGGGCCAAAGTTGCCCTGCCGCTAACATGTCCGACGACTATAGGGTCGTGCCCACGACCCCGGGAGTAGGTTGGCCCGCCGCCGACTTGTCCGACGACTATAGGGTCGTCCCCACGACCACGGGCCAAAGTTGCCCTGGCGCCGTATGTCCGACGACTATAGGGTCGTCCCCACGACCCCGGGTCTAGGTTGGCCCGCCGCCGACTTTTCCGACGACTATAGGATCGTCCCCACGACCCCGGGAGTAGGTTGGCCCGCCGCCGACTTGTCCGACGACTATAGGGTCGTCCCCACGACCCCGGGGCAAGATTGGCCCGCCACCGTCATGTCCGACGACTATAGGTTCGTCCCTACGACCCTGGGCATACGTTGGCCTGCCGCCGACATGTCCCACGACTATGGGGTCGTCCCCACGACCACGAGACGAGGTTGGCCAGCCGCCGACATGTCCGACGACTATAGGGTCGTCCCCACGACCCCGGGACTAGATTGGCCCGCCACCGTCATGTCCGACGACTATAGGGCCGTCTCCACGACCCCGGGACTAGGTTGTCCCGCCGCCGACATGTCCGACGACTATAGGGTCGTCCCCACGACCACTGGCCAAAGTTGCCCAGCCGCCGACATGTCCGACGACTATAGGGTCGTCCCCACGACCCCGGGACTAGGTTGGCCCGCCGCCGACATGTCCGACGTCTATAGGGTCGTCCCCACGCCCCGGGCCAAAGTTGGCCAGCCGCCGACATGTCCGACGACTATACGGTCGTCCCCACGACCCCGGGACTAGGTTGGCCCGCCGCCGACGTGTCCTACGACTATGGGGTCGTCCCCACGACCACGAGACGAGGTTGGCCAGCCGCCGACATGTCCGACGACTATAGGGTCATCCCCACGACCCCGGGTCTAGGTTGGCCCGCCGCCGACTTGTCCGACGACTATACGGTCGTCCCCACGACCACGGGACTAGGTTGGCCCGCCGCCGACTTGTCCGACGACTATAGGTTCGTCCCTACCACCCCGGGACTAGGTTGGCCAGCCGCCGACATGTCCGACGTCTATAGGGTCGTCCCCACGACCCCGGGGCTAGATTGCCCCGGCACCGTCATGTCCGACGACTATAGGGTCGTCCCCACGACCCCGGGACTAGGTTGGCCCGCCGCCGACTTGTCCGACAAATATAGGGTCGTCCCCACGACCACGGGACTAGGTTGGCCCGCCGCCGACTTGTCCGACGACTATAGGGTCGTCCCTACCACCCCGGGACTAGGTTGGCCAGCCGCCGACATGTCCGACGTCTATAGGGTCGTCCCCACGACCCCGGGGCTAGATTGCCCCGGCACCGTCATGTCCGGCGACTATAGGGTCGTCCCCACGACCCCGGGACTAGGTTGGCCCAACGCCGACTTGTCCGACAACTATAGGGTCGTCTCCACGACCCCGGGAGTAGCTTGGCCCGCCGACGACTTGTCCGACGACTATAGGGTCGTCTCCACGACCCCGGGACTAGGTTGGCCAGTCACCGACATGTCCGACGACTATAGGGTCGTCCCCACGACCACGGGCAAAGTTGCCCTGCCGCCGACATGTCCGACGACTATAGGGTCGTCCCCACGACCCCGGGACTATGTTGGCCCGCCGCCGAAATGTCCGACGACTATAGGGTCGTCCCCACGCCCCGAGCCAAAGTTGGCCAGCCGCCGACATGTCCGACGACTATAGGGTCGTCCCCACGACCCCGGAACAAGATTGGCGCGCCACCGTCATGTCCGACGACTATACGGTCGTCCCCTCGACCCCGGGACTAGGTTGGCCCGCCGCCGACGTGTCCTACGACTATGGGGTCGTCCCCACGACCACGAGAATAGGTTGGCCAGCCGCCGACATGTCCGACGACTATAGGGTCGTCCCCACGACCCCGGGACTATGTTGGCCCGCCGCCGACATGTCCGACGTCTACAGGGTCGTCCCCACGACCCAGGGGCAAGATTGGCCCGCCACCGTCATGTCCGACGACTATAGGTTCGTCCCTACGACCCTGGGCATACGTTGGCCTGCCGCCGACATGTCCGACGACTATAGGGTCGTCCCCACGCCCCGAGCCAAAGTTGGCCAGCCGCCGACATGTCCGACGACTATAGGGCCGTCCCTACCACCCCGTGACTAGGTTGGCCCGCCGCCGACATGTCCGACGCCTATAGGGTCGTCCCCACGCCCCGAGCCAAAGTTGGCCAGCCGCCGAAATTTCCGACGACTATAGGGTCGTCCCCACGACCCCGGGACAAGATTGGCCCGCCACCGTCATGTCCGACGACTATACGGTCGTCCCCTCGACCTCGGGACTAGGTTGGCCCGCCGCCGACGTGTCCTACGACTATGGGATCGTCCCCACGACGACGAGAATAGGTTGGCCAGCCGCCGACATGTCCGACGACTATAGGGTCGTCCCCACGACCCCGGGACTAGGTTGGCCCGCCGCCGACATGTCCGACGTCTATACGGTCGTCCCCACGACCCCGGGGCAAGATTGGCCCGCCACCGTCATGTCCGACGACTATAGGTTCGTCCCCACGACCCCGGGAGTAGGTTGGCCCGCCGCCGACTTGTCCGACGACTATAGGGTCGTCCCCACGACCCCGGGACTAGGTTGGCCAGCCGCCGGCATGTCCGACTGCTATACGGTCGTCCCCACGTCCCGAGCCAAAGTTGGCCAGCCGCCGACTTGTCCGACGACTATAGGGTCGTCCCCCCGACCCCGGGACTAGGTCGGCCCGCCGCCGACATGTCCGAAGACTATAGGGTCGTCCCCACGACCACGGGCCAAAGTTGCCCTGCCGCTAACATGTCCGACGACTATAGGGTCGTGCCCACGACCCCGGGAGTAGGTTGGCCCGCCGCCGACTTGTCCGACGACTATAGGGTCGTCCCCACGACCACTGTCCAATGTTGCCCAGCCGCCGACATGTCCGACGACAATAGGGTCGTCCCCACGACCCCGGGACTAGGTTGGCCGGCCGCCGACTTGTCCGACGACTATAGGGTCGTCCCCACGACCCCGGGACTAGGTCGGCCCGCCGCCGACATGTCCGAAGACTATAGGGTCGTCCCCACGACCACGGGCCAAAGTTGCCCTGCCGCTAACATGTCCGACGACTATAGGGTCGTGCCCACGACCCCGGGAGTAGGTTGGCCCGCCGCCGACTTGTCCGACGACTATAGGGTCGTCCCCACGACCACGGGCCAAAGTTGCCCTGGCGCCGTATGTCCGACGACTATAGGGTCGTCCCCACGACCCCGGGTCTAGGTTGGCCCGCCGCCGACTTTTCCGACGACTATAGGATCGTCCCCACGACTCCGGGAGTAGGTTGGCCCGCCGCCGACTTGTCCGACGACTATAGGGTCGTCCCCACGACCCCGGGGCAAGATTGGCCCGCCACCGTCATGTCCGACGACTATAGGTTCGTCCCTACGACCCTGGGCATACGTTGGCCTGCCGCCGACATGTCCCACGACTATGGGGTCGTCCCCACGACCACGAGACGAGGTTGGCCAGCCGCCGACATGTCCGACGACTATAGGGTCGTCCCCACGACCCCGGGACTAGATTGGCCCGCCACCGTCATGTCCGACGACTATAGGGCCGTCTCCACGACCCCGGGACTAGGTTGTCCCGCCGCCGACATGTCCGACGACTATAGGGTCGTCCCCACGACCACTGGCCAAAGTTGCCCAGCCGCCGACATGTCCGACGACTATAGGGTCGTCCCCACGACCCCGGGACTAGGTTGGCCCGCCGCCGACATGTCCGACGTCTATAGGGTCGTCCCCACGCCCCGGGCCAAAGTTGGCCAGCCGCCGACATGTCCGACGACTATACGGTCGTCCCCACGACCCCGGGACTAGGTTGGCCCGCCGCCGACGTGTCCTACGACTATGGGGTCGTCCCCACGACCACGAGACGAGGTTGGCCAGCCGCCGACATGTCCGACGACTATAGGGTCATCCCCACGACCCCGGGTCTAGGTTGGCCCGCCGCCGACTTGTCCGACGACTATACGGTCGTCCCCACGACCACGGGACTAGGTTGGCCCGCCGCCGACTTGTCCGACGACTATAGGGTCGTCCCTACCACCCCGGGACTAGGTTGGCCAGCCGCCGACATGTCCGACGTCTATAGGGTCGTCCCCACGACCCCGGGGCTAGATTGCCCCGGCACCGTCATGTCCGGCGACTATAGGGTCGTCCCCACGACCCCGGGACTAGGTTGGCCCAACGCCGACTTGTCCGACAACTATAGGGTCGTCTCCACGACCCCGGGAGTAGCTTGGCCCGCCGACGACTTGTCCGACGACTATAGGGTCGTCTCCACGACCCCGGGACTAGGTTGGACAGTCACCGACATGTCCGACGACTATAGGGTCGTCCCCACGACCACGGGCAAAGTTGCCCTGCCGCCGACATGTCCGACGACTATAGGGTCGTCCCCACGACCCCGGGACTATGTTGGCCCGCCGCCGAAATGTCCGACGACTATAGGGTCGTCCCCACGCCCCGAGCCAAAGTTGGCCAGCCGCCGACATGTCCGACGACTATAGGGTCGTCCCCACGACCCCGGAACAAGATTGGCGCGCCACCGTCATGTCCGACGACTATACGGTCGTCCCCTCGACCCCGGGACTAGGTTGGCCCGCCGCCGACGTGTCCTACGACTATGGGGTCGTCCCCACGACCACGAGAATAGGTTGGCCAGCCGCCGACATGTCCGACGACTATAGGGTCGTCCCCACGACCCCGGGACTATGTTGGCCCGCCGCCGACATGTCCGACGTCTACAGGGTCGTCCCCACGACCCCGGGGCAAGATTGGCCCGCCACCGTCATGTCCGACGACTATAGGTTCGTCCCTACGACCCTGGGCATACGTTGGCCTGCCGCCGACATGTCCGACGACTATAGGGTCGTCCCCACGCCCCGAGCCAAAGTTGGCCAGCCGCCGACATGTCCGACGACTATAGGGCCGTCCCTACCACCCCGGGACTAGGTTGGCCCGCCGCCGACATGTCCGACGCCTATAGGGTCGTCCCCACGCCCCGAGCCAAAGTTGGCCAGCCGCCGAAATTTCCGACGACTATAGGTTCGTCCCCACGACCCCGGGAGTAGGTTGGCCCGCCGCCGACTTGTCCGACGACTATAGGGTCGTCCCCACGACCCCGGGACTATGTTGGCCCGCCGCCGAAATGTCCGACGACTATAGGGTCGTCCCCACGCCCCGAGCCAAAGTTGGCCAGCCGCCGACATGTCCGACGACTATAGGGTCGTCCCCACGACCCCGGGACAAGATTGGCCCGCCACCGTCAT
Organism: Andrena fulva; assembly: GCA_946251845.1. Classification (NCBI taxonomy): domain Eukaryota; kingdom Metazoa; phylum Arthropoda; class Insecta; order Hymenoptera; family Andrenidae; genus Andrena; species Andrena fulva. The sequence goes on from CAMITZ010000198.1 coordinate 99,005, forward strand.
GTCCGACGACTATACGGTCGTCCCCTCGACCTCGGGACTAGGTTGGCCCGCCGCCGACGTGTCCTACGACTATGGGATCGTCCCCACGACGACGAGAATAGGTTGGCCAGCCGCCGACATGTCCGACGACTATAGGGTCGTCCCCACGACCCCGGGACTAGGTTGGCCCGCCGCCGACATGTCCGACGTCTATACGGTCGTCCCCACGACCCCGGGGCTAGATTGGCCCGCCACCGTCATGTCCGACGACTATAGGTTCGTCCCCACGACCCCGGGAGTAGGTTGGCCCGCCGCCGACTTGTCCGACGACTATAGGGTCGTCCCCACGACCCCGGGACTAGGTTGGCCAGCCGCCGGCATGTCCGACTGCTATACGGTCGTCCCCACCACCCGAGCCAAAGTTGGCCAGCCGCCGACATGTCCGACGACTATAGGGTCGTCCCCACGACCCCGGGACTAGGTCGGCCCGCCGCCGACATGTCCGAAGACTATAGGGTCGTCCCCACGACCACGGGCCAAAGTTGCCCTGCCGCTAACATGTCCGACGACTATAGGGTCGTGCCCACGACCCCGGGAGTAGGTTGGCCCGCCGCCGACTTGTCCGACGACTATAGGGTCGTCCCCACGACCACTGTCCAATGTTGCCCAGCCGCCGACATGTCCGACGACAATAGGGTCGTCCCCACGACCCCGGGACTAGGTTGGCCGGCCGCCGACTTGTCCGACGACTATAGGGTCGTCCCCACGACCCCGGGACTAGGTCGGCCCGCCGCCGACATGTCCGAAGACTATAGGGTCGTCCCCACGACCACTGGCCAAAGTTGCCCTGCCGCTAACATGTCCGACGACTATAGGGTCGTGCCCACGACCCCGGGAGTAGGTTGGCCCGCCGCCGACTTGTCCGACGACTATAGGGTCGTCCCCACGACCACGGGCCAAAGTTGCCCTGGCGCCGTATGTCCGACGACTATAGGGTCGTCCCCACGACCCCGGGTCTAGGTTGGCCCGCCGCCGACTTTTCCGACGACTATAGGATCGTCCCCACGACCCCGGGAGTAGGTTGGCCCGCCGCCGACTTGTCCGACGACTATAGGGTCGTCCCCACGACCCCGGGGCAAGATTGGCCCGCCACCGTCATGTCCGACGACTATAGGTTCGTCCCTACGACCCTGGGCATACGTTGGCCTGCCGCCGACATGTCCCACGACTATGGGGTCGTCCCCACGACCACGAGACGAGGTTGGCCAGCCGCCGACATGTCCGACGACTATAGGGTCGTCCCCACGACCCCGGGACTAGATTGGCCCGCCACCGTCATGTCCGACGACTATAGGGCCGTCTCCACGACCCCGGGACTAGGTTGTCCCGCCGCCGACATGTCCGACGACTATAGGGTCGTCCCCACGACCACTGGCCAAAGTTGCCCAGCCGCCGACATGTCCGACGACTATAGGGTCGTCCCCACGACCCCGGGACTAGGTTGGCCCGCCGCCGACATGTCCGACGTCTATAGGGTCGTCCCCACGCCCCGGGCCAAAGTTGGCCAGCCGCCGACATGTCCGACGACTATACGGTCGTCCCCACGACCCCGGGACTAGGTTGGCCCGCCGCCGACGTGTCCTACGACTATGGGGTCGTCCCCACGACCACGAGACGAGGTTGGCCAGCCGCCGACATGTCCGACGACTATAGGGTCATCCCCACGACCCCTGGTCTAGGTTGGCCCGCCGCCGACTTGTCCGACGACTATACGGTCGTCCCCACGACCACGGGACTAGGTTGGCCCGCCGCCGACTTGTCCGACGACTATAGGGTCGTCCCTACCACCCCGGGACTAGGTTGGCCAGCCGCCGACATGTCCGACGTCTATAGGGTCGTCCCCACGACCCCGGGGCTAGATTGCCCCGGCACCGTCATGTCCGACGACTATAGGGTCGTCCCCACGACCCCGGGACTAGGTTGGCCCGCCGCCGACTTGTCCGACAAATATAGGGTCGTCCCCACGACCACGGGACTAGGTTGGCCCGCCGCCGACTTGTCCGACGACTATAGGGTCGTCGCTACCACCCCGGGACTAGGTTGGCCAGCCGCCGACATGTCCGACGTCTATAGGGTCGTCCCCACGACCCCGGGGCTAGATTGCCCCGGCACCGTCATGTCCGGCGACTATAGGGTCGTCCCCACGACCCCGGGACTAGGTTGGCCCAACGCCGACTTGTCCGACAACTATAGGGTCGTCTCCACGACCCCGGGAGTAGCTTGGCCCGCCGACGACTTGTCCGACGACTATAGGGTCGTCTCCACGACCCCGGGACTAGGTTGGCCAGTCACCGACATGTCCGACGACTATAGGGTCGTCCCCACGACCACGGGCAAAGTTGCCCTGCCGCCGACATGTCCGACGACTATAGGGTCGTCCCCACGACCCCGGGACTATGTTGGCCCGCCGCCGAAATGTCCGACGACTATAGGGTCGTCCCCACGCCCCGAGCCAAAGTTGGCCAGCCGCCGACATGTCCGACGACTATAGGGTCGTCCCCACGACCCCGGAACAAGATTGGCGCGCCACCGTCATGTCCGACGACTATACGGTCGTCCCCTCGACCCCGGGACTAGGTTGGCCCGCCGCCGACGTGTCCTACGACTATGGGGTCGTCCCCACGACCACGAGAATAGGTTAGCCAGCCGCCGACATGTCCGACGACTATAGGGTCGTCCCCACGACCCCGGGACTATGTTGGCCCGCCGCCGACATGTCCGACGTCTACAGGGTCGTCCCCACGACCCCGGGGCAAGATTGGCCCGCCACCGTCATGTCCGACGACTATAGGTTCGTCCCTACGATCCTGGGCATACGTTGGCCTGCCGCCGACATGTCCGACGACTATAGGGTCGTCCCCACGCCCCGAGCCAAAGTTGGCCAGCCGCCGACATGTCCGACGACTATAGGGCCGTCCCTACCACCCCGGGACTAGGTTGGCCCGCCGCCGACATGTCCGACGCCTATAGGGTCGTCCCCACGCCCCGAGCCAAAGTTGGCCAGCCGCCGAAATTTCCGACGACTATAGGGTCGTCCCCACGACCCCGGGACAAGATTGGCCCGCCACCGTCATGTCCGACGACTATACGGTCGTCCCCTCGACCTCGGGACTAGGTTGGCCCGCCGCCGACGTGTCCTACGACTATGGGATCGTCCCCACGACGACGAGAATAGGTTGGCCAGCCGCCGACATGTCCGACGACTATAGGGTCGTCCCCACGACCCCGGGACTAGGTTGGCCCGCCGCCGACATGTCCGACGTCTATACGGTCGTCCCCACGACCCCGGGGCAAGATTGGCCCGCCACCGTCATGTCCGACGACTATAGGTTCGTCCCCACGACCCCGGGAGTAGGTTGGCCCGCCGCCGACTTGTCCGACGACTATAGGGTCGCCCCCACGACCCCGGGACTAGGTTGGCCAGCCGCCGGCATGTCCGACTGCTATACGGTCGTCCCCACGTCCCGAGCCAAAGTTGGCCAGCCGCCGACATGTCCGACGACTATAGGGTCGTCCCCACGACCCCGGGGCAAGATTGGCCCACCACCGTCATGTCCGACGACTATAGGTTCGTCCCTACGACCCTGGGCATACGTTGGCCCGCCGCCGACTTGTCCTAGGACTATAGGGTCGTCCCCACGACCACTGGCCAAAGTTGCCCAGCCGCCGACATGTCCGACGACTATAGGGTCGTCCCCAAGACCACTGGCCAAAGTTGCCCTGCCGCCGACTTGTCCGACGACTATAGGGTCGTCCCCACGAACCCGGGACTAGGTTGGCCAGTCACCGACATGTCCGACGACTATAGGGTCGTCCCCACGACCCCGGGACAAGATTGGCCCGCCACCGTCATGTCCGACGCCTATACGGTCGTCCCCTCTACCCCGGGACTAGGTTGGCCCGCCGCCGACGTGTCCTACGACTATGGGGTCGTCCCCACGACCACGAGAATAGGTTGGCCAGCCGCCGACATGTCCGACGATTATAGGGTCGTCCCCACGACCCCGGGACTAGGTTCGCCCGCCGCCGACATGTCCGACGTCTATACGGTCGTCCCCACGACCCCGGGGCAAGATTGGCCCGCCGCCGACATGTCCGACGTCTATAGGGTCGTCCCCACGACCCCGGGGCTAGATTGCCCCGGCACCGTCATGTCTGACGACTATAGGGTCGTCCTCACGACCACGGGACTAGGTTGGCCCGCCGCCGACATGTCCGACGTCTATAGGGTCGTCCCCACGCCCCGGGCCAAAGTTGGCCAGCCGCCGACATGTCCGACGACTATAGGGTCGTCCCCACGACCCCGGGACTAGATTGGCCCGCCACCGTCATGTCCGACGACTATAGGGCCGTCTCCACGACCCCGGGACTAGGTTGGCCCGCCGCCGACTTGTCCTAGGACTATAGGGTCGTCCCCACGACCACTGGCCAAAGTTGCCCAGCCGCCGACATGTCCGACGACTATAGGGTCGTCCCCAAGACCACTGGCCAAAGTTGCCCTGCCGCCGACTTGTCCGACGACTATAGGGTCGTCCCCACGAACCCGGGACTAGGTTGGCCAGTCACCGACATGTCCGACGACTATAGGGTCGTCCCCACGACCACGGGGCTAGATTGCCCCGGCACCGTCATGTGCGACGAATATAGGTTCGTCCCCACGACCCCGGGAGTAGGTTGGCCCGCCGCCGACTTGTCCGACGACTATAGGGTCGTCCCCACGACCACTGGCCAAAGTTGCCCAGCCGCCGACATGTCCGACGACTATAGGGTCGTCCCCACGACCCCGGGGCAAGATTGGCCCGCCACCGTCATGTCCGACGACTATAGGTTCGTCCCTACGACCCTGGGCATACGTTGGCCTGCCGCCGACATGTCCCACGACTATAGGGTCGTCCCCACGACCACTGGCCAAAGCTGCCCAGCCGCCGACATGTCCGACGACTATAGGGTCGTCCCTACCACCCCGGGACTAGGTTGGCCCGCCGCCGACATGTCCGACGACTATAGGGTCGTCCCCACGCCCCGAGCCAAAGTTGGCCAGCCGCCGAAATGTCCGACGACTATAGGGTCGTCCCCACGACCCCGGGGCAAGATTGGCCCGCCACCGTCATGTCCGACGACTATAGGTTCGTCCCCTCGACCCCGGGACTAGGTTGGCCCGCCGCCGACTTGTCCGACGACTATAGGATCGTCCCCACGACCCCGGGACTAGGTTGGCCAGCCGCCGACATGTCCGACGACTATACGGTCGTCCCCACGACCACGGGACTAGGTTGGCCCGCCGCCGACTTGTCCGACGACTATAGGGTCGTCCCTACCACCCAGGGACTAGGTTGGCCAGCCGCCGACATGTCCGACGTCTATAGGGTCGTCCCCACGACCCCGGGGCTAGATTGCCCCGGCACCGTCATGTCTGACGACTATAGGGTCGTCCTCACGACCACGGGACTAGGTTGGCCCGCCGCCGACATGTCCGACGTCTATAGGGTCGTCCCCACGCCCCGGGCCAAAGTTGGCCAGCCGCCGACATGTCCGACGACTATAGGGTCGTCCCCACGACCCCGGGACTAGATTGGCCCGCCACCGTCATGTCCGACGACTATAGGGCCGTCTCCACGACCCCGGGACTAGGTTGGTCCGACGCCGACTTGTCCTAGGACTATAGGGTCGTCCCCACGACCACTGGCCAAAGTTGCCCAGCCGCCGACATGTCCGACGACTATAGGGTCGTCCCCAAGACCACTGGCCAAAGTTGCCCTGCCGCCGACTTGTCCGACGACTATAGGGTCGTCCCTACGACCCTGGGCATACGTTGGCCTGCCGCCGACATGTCCGACGACTATAGGGTCGTCCCCACGCCCCGAGCCAAAGTTGGCCCGCTGCCGACTTGTCCGACGACTATAGGGTCGTCCCTACCACCCAGGGACTAGGTTGGCCAGCCGCCGACATGTCCGACGTCTATAGGGTCGTCCCCACGACCCCGGGGCTAGATTGCCCCGGCACCGTCATGTCTGACGACTATAGGGTCGTCCTCACGACCACGGGACTAGGTTGGCCCGCCGCCGACATGTCCGACGTCTATAGGGTCGTCCCCACGCCCCGGGCCAAAGTTGGCCAGCCGCCGACATGTCCGACGACTATAGGGTCGTCCCCACGACCCCGGGACTAGATTGGCCCGCCACCGTCATGTCCGACGACTATAGGGCCGTCTCCACGACCCCGGGACTAGGTTGGCCCGCCGCCGACTTGTCCTAGGACTATAGGGTCGTCCCCACGACCACTGGCCAAAGTTGCCCAGCCGCCGACATGTCCGACGACTATAGGGTCGTCCCCAAGACCACTGGCCAAAGTTGCCCTGCCGCCGACTTGTCCGACGACTATAGGGTCGTCCCCACGAACCCGGGACTAGGTTGGCCAGTCACCGACATGTCCGACGACTATAGGGTCGTCCCCACGACCACGGGGCTAGGTTGCCCCGGCACCGTCATGTGCGACGACTATAGGGTCGTCCCCACGACCCCGGGACTAGGTTTGCCCGCCGCCGACTTGTCCGACGACTATAGGGTCGCCCCCACGACCACTGGCCAAAGTTGCCCAGCCGCGGGCATGTCCGACGACTATAGGGTCGTCCCCACGACCCCGGGACTAGATTGGCCCGCCACCGTCATGTCCGACGACTATAGGGCCGTCTCCACGACCCCGGGACTAGGTTGTCCCGCCGCCGACTTGTCCGACGACTATAGGGTCGTCCCCACGACCACTGGCCAAAGTTGCCCAGCCGCCGACTTGTCCGACGACTATAGGGTCGTCCCCACGACCACTGGCCAAAGTTGCCCAGCCGCCGACATGTCCGACAACTATAGGGTCGTCCCCACGACCCCGGGATTAGGTTGGCCCGCCGCCGACATGTCCGACGTCTATAGGGTCGTCCCCACGACCCCGCGGCAAGATTGGCCCGCCACCGTCATGTCCGACGACTATGGGGTCGTCCTCACGACCCCGGGACTAGATTGGCCCGCCACCGTCATGTCCGACGACTATAGGTTCGTCCCAACGACCCTGGGCATACGTTGGCCTGCCGCCGACATGTCCGACGACTATAGGGTCGTCCCCACGAACCCGGGATTAGGTTGGCCAGTCACCGACATGTCCGACGACTATAGGGTCGTCCCCACGACCCCGGGACTAGATTGGCCCGCCACCGTCATGTCCGACGACTATAGGGCCGTCTCCACGACCCCGGGACTAGGTTGTCCCGCCGCCGTCTTGTCCGACGACTATAGGGTCGTCCCCACGACCACTGGCCAAAGTTGCCCAGCCGCCGACATGTCCGACGACTATAGGGTCGTCCCCACGACCCCGGGACTAGGTTGGCCCGCCGCCGACATGTCCGACGTCTATAGGGTCGTCCCCACGACCCCGAGACTAGATTGGCCCGCCACCGTCATGTCCGACGACTATAGGTTCGTCCCAACGACCCTGGGCATACGTTGGCCTGACGCCGACATGTCCGACGACTATAGGGTCGTCCCCACGAACCCGGGATTAGGTTGGCCAGTCACCGACATGTCCGACGACTATAGGGTCGTCCCCACGACCCCGGGACTAGATTGGCCCGCCACCGTCATGTCCGACGACTATAGGGCCGTCTCCACGACCCCGGGACTAGGTTGTCCCGCCGCCGTCTTGTCCGACGACTATAGGGTCGTCCCCACGACCACTGGCCAAAGTTGCCCAGCCGCCGACATGTCCGACGACTATAGGGTCTTCCCCACGACCCCGGGACTAGGTTGGCCCGCCGCCGACATGTCGACGTCTATAGGGTCGTCCCCACGACCCCGGGGCTAGATTGGCCCGCCACCGTCATGTCCGACGACTATGGGGTCGGCCTCACGACCCCGGGACTAGATTGGCCCGCCACCGTCATGTCCGACGACTATAGGTTCGTCCCCACGACCCCGGGAGTAGGTTGGCCCGCCGCCGACTTGTCCGACGACTATAGGGTCGCCCCCACGACCCCGGGACTAGGTTGGCCAGCCGCCGGCATGTCCGACTGCTATACGGTCGTCCCCACGTCCCGAGCCAAAGTTGGCCAGCCGCCGACATGTCCGACGACTATAGGGTCGTCCCCACGACCCCGGGGCAAGATTGGCCCACCACCGTCATGTCCGACGACTATAGGTTCGTCCCTACGACCCTGGGCATACGTTGGCCCGCCGCCGACTTGTCCTAGGACTATAGGGTCGTCCCCACGACCACTGGCCAAAGTTGCCCAGCCGCCGACATGTCCGACGACTATAGGGTCGTCCCCAAGACCACTGGCCAAAGTTGCCCTGCCGCCGACTTGTCCGACGACTATAGGGTCGTCCCCACGAACCCGGGACTAGGTTGGCCAGTCACCGACATGTCCGACGACTATAGGGTCGTCCCCACGACCCCGGGACAAGATTGGCCCGCCACCGTCATGTCCGACGCCTATACGGTCGTCCCCTCTACCCCGGGACTAGGTTGGCCCGCCGCCGACGTGTCCTACGACTATGGGGTCGTCCCCACGACCACGAGAATAGGTTGGCCAGCCGCCGACATGTCCGACGATTATAGGGTCGTCCCCACGACCCCGGGACTAGGTTCGCCCGCCGCCGACATGTCCGACGTCTATACGGTCGTCCCCACGACCCCGGGGCAAGATTGGCCCGCCGCCGACATGTCCGACGTCTATAGGGTCGTCCCCACGACCCCGGGGCTAGATTGCCCCGGCACCGTCATGTCTGACGACTATAGGGTCGTCCTCACGACCACGGGACTAGGTTGGCCCGCCGCCGACATGTCCGACGTCTATAGGGTCGTCCCCACGCCCCGGGCCAAAGTTGGCCAGCCGCCGACATGTCCGACGACTATAGGGTCGTCCCCACGACCCCGGGACTAGATTGGCCCGCCACCGTCATGTCCGACGACTATAGGGCCGTCTCCACGACCCCGGGACTAGGTTGGCCCGCCGCCGACTTGTCCTAGGACTATAGGGTCGTCCCCACGACCACTGGCCAAAGTTGCCCAGCCGCCGACATGTCCGACGACTATAGGGTCGTCCCCAAGACCACTGGCCAAAGTTGCCCTGCCGCCGACTTGTCCGACGACTATAGGGTCGTCCCCACGAACCCGGGACTAGGTTGGCCAGTCACCGACATGTCCGACGACTATAGGGTCGTCCCCACGACCACGGGGCTAGATTGCCCCGGCACCGTCATGTGCGACGAATATAGGTTCGTCCCCACGACCCCGGGAGTAGGTTGGCCCGCCGCCGACTTGTCCGACGACTATAGGGTCGTCCCCACGACCACTGGCCAAAGTTGCCCAGCCGCCGACATGTCCGACGACTATAGGGTCGTCCCCACGACCCCGGGGCAAGATTGGCCCGCCACCGTCATGTCCGACGACTATAGGTTCGTCCCTACGACCCTGGGCATACGTTGGCCTGCCGCCGACATGTCCCACGACTATAGGGTCGTCCCCACGACCACTGGCCAAAGCTGCCCAGCCGCCGACATGTCCGACGACTATAGGGTCGTCCCTACCACCCCGGGACTAGGTTGGCCCGCCGCCGACATGTCCGACGACTATAGGGTCGTCCCCACGCCCCGAGCCAAAGTTGGCCAGCCGCCGAAATGTCCGACGACTATAGGGTCGTCCCCACGACCCCGGGGCAAGATTGGCCCGCCACCGTCATGTCCGACGACTATAGGTTCGTCCCCTCGACCCCGGGACTAGGTTGGCCCGCCGCCGACTTGTCCGACGACTATAGGATCGTCCCCACGACCCCGGGACTAGGTTGGCCAGCCGCCGACATGTCCGACGACTATACGGTCGTCCCCACGACCACGGGACTAGGTTGGCCCGCCGCCGACTTGTCCGACGACTATAGGGTCGTCCCTACCACCCAGGGACTAGGTTGGCCAGCCGCCGACATGTCCGACGTCAATAGGGTCGTCCCCACGACCCCGGGGCTAGATTGCCCCGGCACCGTCATGTCTGACGACTATAGGGTCGTCCTCACGACCACGGGACTAGGTTGGCCCGCCGCCGACATGTCCGACGTCTATAGGGTCGTCCCCACGCCCCGGGCCAAAGTTGGCCAGCCGCCGACATGTCCGACGACTATAGGGTCGTCCCCACGACCCCGGGACTAGATTGGCCCGCCACCGTCATGTCCGACGACTATAGGGCCGTCTCCACGACCCCGGGACTAGGTTGGTCCGACGCCGACTTGTCCTAGGACTATAGGGTCGTCCCCACGACCACTGGCCAAAGTTGCCCAGCCGCCGACATGTCCGACGACTATAGGGTCGTCCCCAAGACCACTGGCCAAAGTTGCCCTGCCGCCGACTTGTCCGACGACTATAGGGTCGTCCCTACGACCCTGGGCATACGTTGGCCTGCCGCCGACATGTCCGACGACTATAGGGTCGTCCCCACGCCCCGAGCCAAAGTTGGCCCGCTGCCGACTTGTCCGACGACTATAGGGTCGTCCCTACCACCCAGGGACTAGGTTGGCCAGCCGCCGACATGTCCGACGTCTATAGGGTCGTCCCCACGACCCCGGGGCTAGATTGCCCCGGCACCGTCATGTCTGACGACTATAGGGTCGTCCTCACGACCACGGGACTAGGTTGGCCCGCCGCCGACATGTCCGACGTCTATAGGGTCGTCCCCACGCCCCGGGCCAAAGTTGGCCAGCCGCCGACATGTCCGACGACTATAGGGTCGTCCCCACGACCCCGGGACTAGATTGGCCCGCCACCGTCATGTCCGACGACTATAGGGCCGTCTCCACGACCCCGGGACTAGGTTGGCCCGCCGCCGACTTGTCCTAGGACTATAGGGTCGTCCCCACGACCACTGGCCAAAGTTGCCCAGCCGCCGACATGTCCGACGACTATAGGGTCGTCCCCAAGACCACTGGCCAAAGTTGCCCTGCCGCCGACTTGTCCGACGACTATAGGGTCGTCCCCACGAACCCGGGACTAGGTTGGCCAGTCACCGACATGTCCGACGACTATAGGGTCGTCCCCACGACCACGGGGCTAGGTTGCCCCGGCACCGTCATGTGCGACGACTATAGGGTCGTCCCCACGACCCCGGGACTAGGTTTGCCCGCCGCCGACTTGTCCGACGACTATAGGGTCGCCCCCACGACCACTGGCCAAAGTTGCCCAGCCGCGGGCATGTCCGACGACTATAGGGTCGTCCCCACGACCCCGGGACTAGATTGGCCCGCCACCGTCATGTCCGACGACTATAGGGCCGTCTCCACGACCCCGGGACTAGGTTGTCCCGCCGCCGACTTGTCCGACGACTATAGGGTCGTCCCCACGACCACTGGCCAAAGTTGCCCAGCCGCCGACTTGTCCGACGACTATAGGGTCGTCCCCACGACCACTGGCCAAAGTTGCCCAGCCGCCGACATGTCCGACAACTATAGGGTCGTCCCCACGACCCCGGGATTAGGTTGGCCCGCCGCCGACATGTCCGACGTCTATAGGGTCGTCCCCACGACCCCGCGGCAAGATTGGCCCGCCACCGTCATGTCCGACGACTATGGGGTCGTCCTCACGACCCCGGGACTAGATTGGCCCGCCACCGTCATGTCCGACGACTATAGGTTCGTCCCAACGACCCTGGGCATACGTTGGCCTGCCGCCGACATGTCCGACGACTATAGGGTCGTCCCCACGAACCCGGGATTAGGTTGGCCAGTCACCGACATGTCCGACGACTATAGGGTCGTCCCCACGACCCCGGGACTAGATTGGCCCGCCACCGTCATGTCCGACGACTATAGGGCCGTCTCCACGACCCCGGGACTAGGTTGTCCCGCCGCCGTCTTGTCCGACGACTATAGGGTCGTCCCCACGACCACTGGCCAAAGTTGCCCAGCCGCCGACATGTCCGACGACTATAGGGTCGTCCCCACGACCCCGGGACTAGGTTGGCCCGCCGCCGACATGTCCGACGTCTATAGGGTCGTCCCCACGACCCCGAGACTAGATTGGCCCGCCACCGTCATGTCCGACGACTATAGGTTCGTCCCAACGACCCTGGGCATACGTTGGCCTGACGCCGACATGTCCGACGACTATAGGGTCGTCCCCACGAACCCGGGATTAGGTTGGCCAGTCACCGACATGTCCGACGACTATAGGGTCGTCCCCACGACCCCGGGACTAGATTGGCCCGCCACCGTCATGTCCGACGACTATAGGGCCGTCTCCACGACCCCGGGACTAGGTTGTCCCGCCGCCGTCTTGTCCGACGACTATAGGGTCGTCCCCACGACCACTGGCCAAAGTTGCCCAGCCGCCGACATGTCCGACGACTATAGGGTCGTCCCCACGACCCCGGGACTAGGTTGGCCCGCCGCCGACATGTCGACGTCTATAGGGTCGTCCCCACGACCCCGGGGCTAGATTGGCCCGCCACCGTCATGTCCGACGACTATGGGGTCGGCCTCACGACCCCGGGACTAGATTGGCCCGCCACCGTCATGTCCGACGACTATAGGTTCGTCCCAACGATCCTGGGCATACGTTGGCCTGCCGCCGACATGTCCGACGACTATAGGTTCGTCCCTACGAACCTGGGCATACGTTGGCCTGCCGCCGACATGTCCCACGACTATGGGGTCGTCCCCACGACCACGAGACGAGGTTGGCCAGCCGCCGACATGTCCGACGACTATAGGGTCGTCCCCACGACCCCGGGACTAGGTTGGCCCGCCGCCGACATGTCCGACGTCTATAGGGTCGTCCCCACGACCCCGGGGCTAGATTGGCCCGCCACCGTCATGTCCGACGACTATGGGGTCGGCCTCACGACCCCGGGACTAGATTGGCCCGCCACCGTCATGTCCGACGACTATAGGTTCGTCCCAACGATCCTGGGCATACGTTGGCCTGTCGCCGACATGTCCGACGACTATAGGGTCGTCCCCACGAACCCGGGAATAGGTTGGCCAGTCAACGACATGTCCGACGAATATAGGGTCGTCCCCACGACCACGGGCCAAAGTTGCCCTGCCGCTAACATGTCCGACGACTATAGGGTTGTGCCCACGACCCCGGGAGTAGGTTGGCCCGCCGCCGACTTGTCCGACGACTATAGGGTCGTCCCCACGACCACGGGCCAAAGTTGCCCTGGCGCCGTATGTCCGACGACTATAGGGTCGTCCCCAACGACCCCGGGTCTAGGTTGGCGCGCCGCCGACTTTTCCGACGACTATAGGATCGTCCCCACGACCCCGGGAGTAGGTTGGCCCGCCGCCGACTTGTCCGACGACTATAGGGTCGTCCCCACGACCCCGGGGCAAGATTGGCCCGCCACCGTCATGTCCGACGACTATAGGTTCGTCCCTACGACCCTGGGCATACGTTGGCCTGCCGCCGACATGTCCCACGACTATAGGGTCGTCCCCACGACCACTGGCCAAAGTTGCCCAGCCGCCGACATGTCCGACGACTATAGGGTCGTCCCTACCACCCCGGGACTAGGTTGGCCCGCCGCCGACATGTCCGACGACTATAGGGTCGTCCCCACGCCCCGACCCAAAGTTGGCCAGCCGCCGAAATGTCCGACGACTATAGGGTCGTCCCCAAGACCACGGGCCAAAGTTGCCCTGCCGCCGACATGTCCGACGACTATAGGGTCGTCCCCACAACCACTGTCCAATGTTGCCCAGCCGCCGACATGTCCGACGACTATACGGTCGTCCCCACGACCCCGGGACTAGGTTGGCCCGCCGCCGACGTGTCCTACGACTATGGGGTCGTCCCCACGACCACGAGACGAGGTTGGCCAGCCGCCGACATGTCCGACGACTATAGGGTCTTCCCCACGACCCCGGATCTAGGTTGGCCCGCCGCCGACTTGTCCGACGACTATAGGGTCGTCCCCACGACCACGGGACTAGGTTGGCCCGCCGCCGACATGTCCGACGACTATAGGGTCGTCCCCACGACCACTGGCCAAAGTTGCCCAGCCGCCGACATGTCCGACGACTATAGGGTCGTCCCTACCACCCCGGGACTAGATTGGCCCGCCACCGTCATGTCCGACGACTATACGGTCGTCCCCACGACCCCGGGACTAGGTTGGCCCGCCGCCGACGTGTCCTACGACTATGGGGTCGTCCCCACGACCACGAGACGAGGTTGGCCAGCCGCCGACATGTCCGACGACTATAGGGTCGTCTCCACGACCCCGGGACTAGGTTGGCCAGCCGCCGACATGTCCGACGAGAATAGGGTGGTCCCCACGACCACGGGCCAAATTTGCCCTGCCGCCGACATGTCCGACGACTATAGGGTCGTCCCCACGACCCCGGGATTAGGTTGGCCCGCCGCCGACATGTCCGACGTCTATAGGGTCGTCCCCACGACCCCGGGGCTAGATTGCCCCGGCACCGTCATGTCCGACGACTATAGGGTCGTCCCCACGACCCCGGGTCTAGGTTGGCCCGCCGCCGACTTATCCGACGACTATAGGGTCGTCTCCACGACCCCGGGACTAGGTTGGCCGTCACCGACATGTCCCACGACTATAGGGTCGTCACCACGACCACGGGCCAAAGTTGCCCTGCCGCCGACATGTCCGACGACTATAGGGTCGTCCCCACGACCCCGGGACTAGGTTGGCCCGCCGCCGACTTGTCCGACGACTATAGGGTCGTCCCTACCACCCCGGGACTAGGTTGGCCAGCCGCCGACATGTCCGACGTCTAGAGGGTCGTCCCCTTGACCCCGGGGCTAGATTGCCCCGACACCGTCACGTCCGACGACTATAGGGCCGTCTACACGACCCCGGGGCTAGGTTGGCCCGCCGCCGACTTGTCCGACGACTATAGGATCGTCCCCACGACCCCGGGACTAGGTTGGCCTCTCGCCGACATGTCCGACGACTATAGGGTCGTCTCCACGACCCCGGGACTAGGTTGGCCAGCCGCCGACATGTCCGACGAGTATAGGGTGGTCCCCACGACCACGGGCCAAATTTGCCCTGCCGCCGACATGTCCGACGACTATAGGGTCGTCCCCACGACCCCGGGATTAGGTTGGCCCGCCGCCGACATGTCCGACGTCTATAGGGTCGTCCCCACGACCCCGGGGCTAGATTGCCCCGGCACCGTCATGTCCGACGACTATAGGGTCGTCCCCACGACCCCGGGTCTAGGTTGGCCCGCCGCCGACTTATCCGACGACTATAGGGTCGTCTCCACGACCCCGGGACTAGGTTGGCCGTCACCGACATGTCCCACGACTATAGGGTCGTCACCACGACCACGGGCCAAAGTTGCCCTGCCGCCGACATGTCCGACGACTATAGGGTCGTCCCCACGACCCCGGGACTAGGTTGGCCCGCCGCCGACTTGTCCGACGACTATAGGGTCGTCCCTACCACCCCGGGACAAGGTTGGCCAGCCGCCGACATGTCCGACGTCTAGAGGGTCGTCCCCTTGACCCCGGGGCTAGATTGCCCCGACACCGTCACGTCCGACGACTATAGGGCCGTCTACACGACCCCGGGGCTAGGTTGGCCCGCCGCCGACTTGTCCGACGACTATAGGATCGTCCCCACGACCCCGGGACTAGGTTGGCCTCTCGCCGACATGTCCGACGACTATAGGGTCGTCCCCACGAACCCGGGACTAGGTTGGCCAGTCACCGACATGTCCGACGACTATAGGGTCGTCGCCACGACCACGGGCCAAAGTTGTTCTGCCGCCGACATGTCCGACGACTATAGCGTCGTCCCCACGACCCCGGGACTAGGTTGGCCCGCCGCCGACTTGTCCGACGACTATAGGGTCGTCCCCAGAACCCCGGGCCTAGATTGCCCCGACACCGTCACGTCCGACGACTATAGGGTCGTCCCCACGACCCCGGGACTAGGTTGGCCCGCCGCCGACATGTCCGACGTCTATAGGGTCGTCTCCACGACCCCGGGACTAGGTTGGCCCCCGCCGACTTGTCCGACGACTATAGGGTCGTCCCCACGACTCCGGGCCAAAGCTGGCCAGTCGCAACATGTCCGACGACTATAGGGTCGTCCCCACGACCACTGGCCAAAGTTGCCCAGCCGCCGACATGTCCGACGACTATAGGGTCGTCCCCACGACCCCGGGACTAGATTGGCCCGCCACCGACACGTCCGACGACTATAGGGCCGTCTACACGACCCCGGGACTAGGTTGGCCCGCCGCCGACTTGTCCGACGAGTATAGGGTCGTCTCCACGACCCCGGGACTAGGTTGGCCAGCCGCCGACATGTCCGACGAGTATAGGGTCGTCCCCACGAACCCGGGACTAGGTTGGCCAGTCACCGACATGTCCGACGACTATAGGGTCGTCCCCACGACCACGGGCCAAAGTTGCCCAGCCGCCGACATGTCCGACGACAATAGGGTCGTCCCCACGACCCCGGGCCAAAGCTGGCCAGCCGCCAACCTGTCCGACGACTATAGGGTCGTCCCCACGACCCCGGGACTAGGTTGGCCCGCCGCCGACTTGTCCGACGACTATAGGGTCGTCCCCACGACCCCGGGACTAGGTTGGCCCGCCGCCGACTTGTCCGACGACTATAGGGTCGTCTCCACGACCCCGGGACTAGGTTGGCCGTCACCGACATGTCCCACGACTATAGGGTCGTCACCACGACCACGGGCCAAAGTTGCCCTGCCGCCGACATGTCCGACGACTATAGGGTCGTCCCCACGACCCCGGGACTAGGTTGGCCCGCCGCCGACTTGTCCGACGACTATAGGGTCGTCTCCACGACCCCGGGACTAGGTTGGCCAGTCACCGACATGTCCCACGACTATAGGGTCGTCACCACGATCACGGGCCAAAGTTGCCCTGCCGCCGACATGTCCGACGACTATAGGGTCGTTCCCACGACCCCGGGGCTAGATTGCCCCGGCACCGTCATGTCTGACGACTATAGGGTCGTCCCCACGACCCCGGGGCTAGGTTGGCCCGCCGCCGACTTGTCCGACGACTATAGGGTCGTCTCCACGACCCCGGGACTAGGTTGGCCGTCACCGACATGTCCCACGACTATAGGGTCGTCACCACGACCACGGGCCAAAGTTGCCCTGCCGCCGACATGTCCGACGACTCTAGGGTCGTCCCCACGACCCCGGGACTAGGTTGGCCCGCCGCCGACTTGTCCGACGACTATAGGGTCGGCTCCACGACCCCGGGACTAGGTTGGCCAGCCGCCGACATGTCCGACGACTATAGGGTCGTCCCCACGACCCCGGGACTAGGTTGGCCAGCCGCCGACATGTCCGACGATTATACGGTCGTCCCCACGACCACGGGACCAGGTTGGCCCGCCGCCGATGTGTCCGACGACTATAGGGTCGTCCCCACGACCCCGGGACTAGATTGGCCCGCCGCCGGCGTGTCCTACGACTATGGGGTCGTCCCCACGACCACGAGACTAGGTTGGCCAGCCGCCGACATGTCCGACGACTATAGGGTCGTCCCCACCACCCCGGGTCTAGGTTGGCCAGCCGCCGACATGTCCGACGACTATAGGGTCGTCCCCACGACCATGGGCCAAAGTTGCCCTGCCGCCGACATGTCCGACGACTATAGGGTCGTCCCCACGACCCCGGGACTAGATTGGCCCGCCACCGTCATGTCCGACGACTATACGGTCGTCCCCACGACCCCGGGACTAGGTTGGCCCGCCGCCGACTTGTCCGACGACTATAGGGTCGTCCCCACGACCCCGGGGCTAGATTGGCCCGCCACAGTCATGTCCGACGACTATAGGGTCGTCCCCACGACCCCGGGGCTAGATTGCCCCGGCACCGTCATGTCCGACGACTATACGGTCGTCCCCACGACCCCGGGACTAGGTTGGCCCGCCGCCGACTTGTCCGACGACTATAGGGTCGTCCCCACGACCCCGGGGCTAGATTGGCCCGCCACAGTCATGTCCGACGACTATAGGGTCGTCCCCACGACCCCGGGGCTAGATTGCCCCGGCACCGTCATGTCCGACGACTATAGGGTCGTCCCCACGACCCCGTGACTAGGTCGGCCCGCCGCCGACTTGTCCGACGACTATAGGGTCGTCCCCACGACCACGGGCCAAAGTTGCCCTGCCGTCGACATGTCCGACGACTATAGGGTCGTCCCCACGACCCCGGGACTAGGTTGGCCCGCCGCCGACTTGTCCGACGACTATGGGGTACGGCTCCACGACCCCGGGACTAGGTTGGCCAGCCGCCGACATGTCCGACGACTATAGGGTCGTCCCCACGACCCCGGGACTAGGTTGGCCAGCCGCCGACATGTCCGACGATTATACGGTCGTCCCCACGACCACGGGACCAGGTTGGCCCGCCGCCGATGTGTCCGACGACTATAGGGTCGTCCCCACGACCCCGGGACTAGATTGGCCCGCCGCCGGCGTGTCCTACGACTATGGGGTCGTCCCCACGACCACGAGACTAGGTTGGCCAGCCGCCGACATGTCCGACGACTATAGGGTCGTCCCCACCACCCCGGGTCTAGGTTGGCCAGCCGCCGACATGTCCGACGACTATAGGGTCGTCCCCACGAACACGGGCCAAAGTTGCCCTGCCGCCGACATGTCCGACGACTATAGGGTCGTCCCCACGACCCCGGGACTAGGTTGGCCCGCCGCCGACTTGTCCGACGACTATGGGGTCGTCTCCACGACCCCGGGACTAGGTTGGCCAGCCGCCGACATGTCCGACGACTATAGGGTCGTCCCCACGAACACGGGCCAAAGTTGCCCTGCCGCCGACATGTCCGACGACTATAGGGTCGTCCCCACGACCCCGGGACTAGGTTGGCCCGCCGCCGACATGTCCGACGACTATAGGGTCGTCCCCACGCCCCGGTCCAAAGTTGGCCAGCCGCCGACATGTCCGACGACTATAGGGTCGTCCCCACGACCCCGGGACTAGATTGGCCCGCCACCGTCATGTCCGACAACTATACGGTCGTCCCCACGACCCCGGGACTAGGTTGGCCCGCCGCCGACTTGTCCGACGACTATAGGGTCGTCCCCACGACCCCGGGGCTAGATTGCCCCGGCACCGTCATGTCCGACGACTATAGGGTCGTCCCCACGACCCCGGGACTAGGTTGGCCCGCCGCCGACAAGTCCGACGTCTATAGGGTCGTCCCCACGACCCCGGGGCTAGATTGCCCCGGCACCGTCATGTCCGACGACTATAGGGTCGTCCCCACGACCCCGGGACTAGGTTGGCCCGCCGCCGACTTGTCCGACGACTATAGGGTCGTCTCCACGACCCCGGGACTAGGTTGGCCAGTCACCGACATGTCCCACGACTATAGGGTCGTCACCACGATCACGGGCCAAAGTTGCCCTGCCGCCGGCATGTCCGACGACTATAGGGTCGTCCCCACGACCCCGGGACTAGGTTGGCCCGCCGCCGACTTGTCCGACGACTATAGGGTCGTCCCTACCACCCCGGGACTAGGTTGGCCAGCCGCCGACATGTCCGACGTCTAGAGGGTCGTCCCCTTGACCCCGGGGCTAGATTGCCCCGACACCGTCACGTCCGACGACTATAGGGCCGTCTACACGACCCCGGGGCTAGGTTGGCCCGCCGCCGACTTGTCCGACGACTATAGGATCGTCCCCACGACCCCGGGACTAGGTTGGCCTCTCGCCGACATGTCCGACGACTATAGGGTCGTCTCCACGACCCCGGGACTAGGTTGGCCAGCCGCCGACATGTCCGACGAGTATAGGGTGGTCCCCACGACCACGGGCCAAATTTGCCCTGCCGCCGACATGTCCGACGACTATAGGGTCGTCCCCACGACCCCGGGATTAGGTTGGCCCGCCGCCGACATGTCCGACGTCTATAGGGTCGTCCCCACGACCCCGGGGCTAGATTGCCCCGGCACCGTCATGTCCGACGACTATAGGGTCGTCCCCACGACCCCGGGTCTAGGTTGGCCCGCCGCCGACTTATCCGACGACTATAGGGTCGTCTCCACGACCCCGGGACTAGGTTGGCCGTCACCGACATGTCCCACGACTATAGGGTCGTCACCACGACCACGGGCCAATGTTGCCCTGCCGCCGACATGTCCGACGACTATAGGGTCGTCCCCACGACCCCGGGACTAGGTTGGCCCGCCGCCGACTTGTCCGACGACTATAGGGTCGTCCCTACCACCCCGGGACAAGGTTGGCCAGCCGCCGACATGTCCGACGTCTAGAGGGTCGTCCCCTTGACCCCGGGGCTAGATTGCCCCGACACCGTCACGTCCGACGACTATAGGGCCGTCTACACGACCCCGGGGCTAGGTTGGCCCGCCGCCGACTTGTCCGCCGACTATAGGATCGTCCCCACGACCCCGGGACTAGGTTGGCCTCTCGCCGACATGTCCGACGACTATAGGGTCGTCCCCACGAACCCGGGACTAGGTTGGCCAGTCACCGACATGTCCGACGACTATAGGGTCGTCGCCACGACCACGGGCCAAAGTTGTTCTGCCGCCGACATGTCCGACGACTATAGCGTCGTCCCCACGACCCCGGGACTAGGTTGGCCCGCCGCCGACTTGTCCGACGACTATAGGGTCGTCCCCAGAACCCCGGGCCTAGATTGCCCCGACACCGTCACGTCCGACGACTATAGGGTCGTCCCCACGACCCCGGGACTAGGTTGGCCCGCCGCCGACATGTCCGACGTCTATAGGGTCGTCTCCACGACCCCGGGACTAGGTTGGCCCCCGCCGACTTGTCCGACGACTATAGGGTCGTCCCCACGACTCCGGGCCAAAGCTGGCCAGTCGCAACATGTCCGACGACTATAGGGTCGTCCCCACGACCACTGGCCAAAGTTGCCCAGCCGCCGACATGTCCGACGACTATAGGGTCGTCCCCACGACCCCGGGACTAGATTGGCCCGCCACCGACACGTCCGACGACTATAGGGCCGTCTACACGACCCCGGGACTAGGTTGGCCCGCCGCCGACTTGTCCGACGAGTATAGGGTCGTCTCCACGACCCCGGGACTAGGTTGGCCAGCCGCCGACATGTCCGACGAGTATAGGGTCGTCCCCACGAACCCGGGACTAGGTTGGCCAGTCACCGACATGTCCGACGACTATAGGGTCGTCCCCACGACCACGGGCCAAAGTTGCCCAGCCGCCGACATGTCCGACGACAATAGGGTCGTCCCCACGACCCCGGGCCAAAGCTGGCCAGCCGCCAACCTGTCCGACGACTATAGGGTCGTCCCCACGACCCCGGGACTAGGTTGGCCCGCCGCCGACTTGTCCGACGACTATAGGGTCGTCCCCACGACCCCGGGACTAGGTTGGCCCGCCGCCGACTTGTCCGACGACTATAGGGTCGTCTCCACGACCCCGGGACTAGGTTGGCCGTCACCGACATGTCCCACGACTATAGGGTCGTCACCACGACCACGGGCCAAAGTTGCCCTGCCGCCGACATGTCCGACGACTATAGGGTCGTCCCCACGACCCCGGGACTAGGTTGGCCCGCCGCCGACTTGTCCGACGACTATAGGGTCGTCTCCACGACCCCGGGACTAGGTTGGCCAGTCACCGACATGTCCCACGACTATAGGGTCGTCACCACGATCACGGGCCAAAGTTGCCCTGCCGCCGACATGTCCGACGACTATAGGGTCGTTCCCACGACCCCGGGGCTAGATTGCCCCGGCACCGTCATGTCTGACGACTATAGGGTCGTCCCCACGACCCCGGGGCTAGGTTGGCCCGCCGCCGACTTGTCCGACGACTATAGGGTCGTCTCCACGACCCCGGGACTAGGTTGGCCGTCACCGACATGTCCCACGACTATAGGGTCGTCACCACGACCACGGGCCAAAGTTGCCCTGCCGCCGACATGTCCGACGACTCTAGGGTCGTCCCCACGACCCCGGGACTAGGTTGGCCCGCCGCCGACTTGTCCGACGACTATAGGGTCGGCTCCACGACCCCGGGACTAGGTTGGCCAGCCGCCGACATGTCCGACGACTATAGGGTCGTCCCCACGACCCCGGGACTAGGTTGGCCAGCCGCCGACATGTCCGACGATTATACGGTCGTCCCCACGACCACGGGACCAGGTTGGCCCGCCGCCGATGTGTCCGACGACTATAGGGTCGTCCCCACGACCCCGGGACTAGATTGGCCCGCCGCCGGCGTGTCCTACGACTATGGGGTCGTCCCCACGACCACGAGACTAGGTTGGCCAGCCGCCGACATGTCCGACGACTATAGGGTCGTCCCCACCACCCCGGGTCTAGGTTGGCCAGCCGCCGACATGTCCGACGACTATAGGGTCGTCCCCACGACCATGGGCCAAAGTTGCCCTGCCGCCGACATGTCCGACGACTATAGGGTCGTCCCCACGACCCCGGGACTAGATTGGCCCGCCACCGTCATGTCCGACGACTATACGGTCGTCCCCACGACCCCGGGACTAGGTTGGCCCGCCGCCGACTTGTCCGACGACTATAGGGTCGTCCCCACGACCCCGGGGCTAGATTGGCCCGCCACAGTCATGTCCGACGACTATAGGGTCGTCCCCACGACCCCGGGGCTAGATTGCCCCGGCACCGTCATGTCCGACGACTATACGGTCGTCCCCACGACCCCGGGACTAGGTTGGCCCGCCGCCGACTTGTCCGACGACTATAGGGTCGTCCCCACGACCCCGGGGCTAGATTGGCCCGCCACAGTCATGTCCGACGACTATAGGGTCGTCCCCACGACCCCGGGGCTAGATTGCCCCGGCACCGTCATGTCCGACGACTATAGGGTCGTCCCCACGACCCCGTGACTAGGTCGGCCCGCCGCCGACTTGTCCGACGACTATAGGGTCGTCCCCACGACCACGGGCCAAAGTTGCCCTGCCGTCGACATGTCCGACGACTATAGGGTCGTCCCCACGACCCCGGGACTAGGTTGGCCCGCCGCCGACTTGTCCGACGACTATGGGGTACGGCTCCACGACCCCGGGACTAGGTTGGCCAGCCGCCGACATGTCCGACGACTATAGGGTCGTCCCCACGACCCCGGGACTAGGTTGGCCAGCCGCCGACATGTCCGACGATTATACGGTCGTCCCCACGACCACGGGACCAGGTTGGCCCGCCGCCGATGTGTCCGACGACTATAGGGTCGTCCCCACGACCCCGGGACTAGATTGGCCCGCCGCCGGCGTGTCCTACGACTATGGGGTCGTCCCCACGACCACGAGACTAGGTTGGCCAGCCGCCGACATGTCCGACGACTATAGGGTCGTCCCCACCACCCCGGGTCTAGGTTGGCCAGCCGCCGACATGTCCGACGACTATAGGGTCGTCCCCACGAACACGGGCCAAAGTTGCCCTGCCGCCGACATGTCCGACGACTATAGGGTCGTCCCCACGACCCCGGGACTAGGTTGGCCCGCCGCCGACTTGTCCGACGACTATGGGGTCGTCTCCACGACCCCGGGACTAGGTTGGCCAGCCGCCGACATGTCCGACGACTATAGGGTCGTCCCCACGAACACGGGCCAAAGTTGCCCTGCCGCCGACATGTCCGACGACTATAGGGTCGTCCCCACGACCCCGGGACTAGGTTGGCCCGCCGCCGACATGTCCGACGACTATAGGGTCGTCCCCACGCCCCGGTCCAAAGTTGGCCAGCCGCCGACATGTCCGACGACTATAGGGTCGTCCCCACGACCCCGGGACTAGATTGGCCCGCCACCGTCATGTCCGACAACTATACGGTCGTCCCCACGACCCCGGGACTAGGTTGGCCCGCCGCCGACTTGTCCGACGACTATAGGGTCGTCCCCACGACCCCGGGGCTAGATTGCCCCGGCACCGTCATGTCCGACGACTATAGGGTCGTCCCCACGACCCCGGGACTAGGTTGGCCCGCCGCCGACAAGTCCGACGTCTATAGGGTCGTCCCCACGACCCCGGGGCTAGATTGCCCCGGCACCGTCATGTCCGACGACTATAGGGTCGTCCCCACGACCCCGGGACTAGGTTGGCCCGCCGCCGACTTGTCCGACGACTATAGGGTCGTCTCCACGACCCCGGGACTAGGTTGGCCAGTCACCGACATGTCCCACGACTATAGGGTCGTCACCACGATCACGGGCCAAAGTTGCCCTGCCGCCGGCATGTCCGACGACTATAGGGTCGTCCCCACGACCCCGGGACTAGGTTGGCCCGCCGCCGACTTGTCCGACGACTATAGGGTCGTCCCTACCACCCCGGGACTAGGTTGGCCAGCCGCCGACATGTCCGACGTCTAGAGGGTCGTCCCCTTGACCCCGGGGCTAGATTGCCCCGACACCGTCACGTCCGACGACTATAGGGCCGTCTACACGACCCCGGGGCTAGGTTGGCCCGCCGCCGACTTGTCCGACGACTATAGGATCGTCCCCACGACCCCGGGACTAGGTTGGCCTCTCGCCGACATGTCCGACGACTATAGGGTCGTCTCCACGACCCCGGGACTAGGTTGGCCAGCCGCCGACATGTCCGACGAGTATAGGGTGGTCCCCACGACCACGGGCCAAATTTGCCCTGCCGCCGACATGTCCGACGACTATAGGGTCGTCCCCACGACCCCGGGATTAGGTTGGCCCGCCGCCGACATGTCCGACGTCTATAGGGTCGTCCCCACGACCCCGGGGCTAGATTGCCCCGGCACCGTCATGTCCGACGACTATAGGGTCGTCCCCACGACCCCGGGTCTAGGTTGGCCCGCCGCCGACTTATCCGACGACTATAGGGTCGTCTCCACGACCCCGGGACTAGGTTGGCCGTCACCGACATGTCCCACGACTATAGGGTCGTCACCACGACCACGGGCCAAAGTTGCCCTGCCGCCGACATGTCCGACGACTATAGGGTCGTCCCCACGACCCCGGGACTAGGTTGGCCCGCCGCCGACTTGTCCGACGACTATAGGGTCGTCCCTACCACCCCGGGACAAGGTTGGCCAGCCGCCGACATGTCCGACGTCTAGAGGGTCGTCCCCTTGACCCCGGGGCTAGATTGCCCCGACACCGTCACGTCCGACGACTATAGGGCCGTCTACACGACCCCGGGGCTAGGTTGGCCCGCCGCCGACTTGTCCGCCGACTATAGGATCGTCCCCACGACCCCGGGACTAGGTTGGCCTCTCGCCGACATGTCCGACGACTATAGGGTCGTCCCCACGAACCCGGGACTAGGTTGGCCAGTCACCGACATGTCCGACGACTATAGGGTCGTCGCCACGACCACGGGCCAAAGTTGTTCTGCCGCCGACATGTCCGACGACTATAGCGTCGTCCCCACGACCCCGGGACTAGGTTGGCCCGCCGCCGACTTGTCCGACGACTATAGGGTCGTCCCCAGAACCCCGGGCCTAGATTGCCCCGACACCGTCACGTCCGACGACTATAGGGTCGTCCCCACGACCCCGGGACTAGGTTGGCCCGCCGCCGACATGTCCGACGTCTATAGGGTCGTCTCCACGACCCCGGGACTAGGTTGGCCCCCGCCGACTTGTCCGACGACTATAGGGTCGTCCCCACGACTCCGGGCCAAAGCTGGCCAGTCGCAACATGTCCGACGACTATAGGGTCGTCCCCACGACCACTGGCCAAAGTTGCCCAGCCGCCGACATGTCCGACGACTATAGGGTCGTCCCCACGACCCCGGGACTAGATTGGCCCGCCACCGACACGTCCGACGACTATAGGGCCGTCTACACGACCCCGGGACTAGGTTGGCCCGCCGCCGACTTGTCCGACGAGTATAGGGTCGTCTCCACGACCCCGGGACTAGGTTGGCCAGCCGCCGACATGTCCGACGAGTATAGGGTCGTCCCCACGAACCCGGGACTAGGTTGGCCAGTCACCGACATGTCCGACGACTATAGGGTCGTCCCCACGACCACGGGCCAAAGTTGCCCAGCCGCCGACATGTCCGACGACAATAGGGTCGTCCCCACGACCCCGGGCCAAAGCTGGCCAGCCGCCAACCTGTCCGACGACTATAGGGTCGTCCCCACGACCCCGGGACTAGGTTGGCCCGCCGCCGACTTGTCCGACGACTATAGGGTCGTCCCCACGACCCCGGGACTAGGTTGGCCCGCCGCCGACTTGTCCGACGACTATAGGGTCGTCTCCACGACCCCGGGACTAGGTTGGCCGTCACCGACATGTCCCACGACTATAGGGTCGTCACCACGACCACGGGCCAATGTTGCCCTGCCGCCGACATGTCCGACGACTATAGGGTCGTCCCCACGACCCCGGGACTAGGTTGGCCCGCCGCCGACTTGTCCGACGACTATAGGGTCGTCTCCGCGACCCCGGGACTAGGTTGGCCAGTCACCGACATGTCCCACGACTATAGGGTCGTCACCACGATCACGGGCCAAAGTTGCCCTGCCGCCGACATGTCCGACGACTATAGGGTCGTTCCCACGACCCCGGGGCTAGATTGCCCCGGCACCGTCATGTCTGACGACTATAGGGTCGTCCCCACGACCCCGGGGCTAGGTTGGCCCGCCGCCGACTTGTCCGACGACTATAGGGTCGTCTCCACGACCCCGGGACTAGGTTGGCCGTCACCGACATGTCCCACGACTATAGGGTCGTCACCACGACCACGGGCCAAAGTTGCCCTGCCGCCGACATGTCCGACGACTCTAGGGTCGTCCCCACGACCCCGGGACTAGGTTGGCCCGCCGCCGACTTGTCCGACGACTATAGGGTCGGCTCCACGACCCCGGGACTAGGTTGGCCAGCCGCCGACATGTCCGACGACTATAGGGTCGTCCCCACGACCCCGGGACTAGGTTGGCCAGCCGCCGACATGTCCGACGATTATACGGTCGTCCCCACGACCACGGGACCAGGTTGGCCCGCCGCCGATGTGTCCGACGACTATAGGGTCGTCCCCACGACCCCGGGACTAGATTGGCCCGCCGCCGGCGTGTCCTACGACTATGGGGTCGTCCCCACGACCACGAGACTAGGTTGGCCAGCCGCCGACATGTCCAACGACTATAGGGTCGTCCCCACCACCCCGGGTCTAGGTTGGCCAGCCGCCGACATGTCCGACGACTATAGGGTCGTCCCCACGACCATGGGCCAAAGTTGCCCTGCCGCCGACATGTCCGACGACTATAGGGTCGTCCCCACGACCCCGGGACTAGATTGGCCCGCCACCGTCATGTCCGACGACTATACGGTCGTCCCCACGACCCCGGGACTAGGTTGGCCCGCCGCCGACTTGTCCGACGACTATAGGGTCGTCCCCACGACCCCGGGGCTAGATTGGCCCGCCACAGTCATGTCCGACGACTATAGGGTCGTCCCCACGACCCCGGGGCTAGATTGCCCCGGCACCGTCATGTCCGACGACTATACGGTCGTCCCCACGACCCCGGGACTAGGTTGGCCCGCCGCCGACTTGTCCGACGACTATAGGGTCGTCCCCACGACCCCGGGGCTAGATTGGCCCGCCACAGTCATGTCCGACGACTATAGGGTCGTCCCCACGACCCCGGGGCTAGATTGCCCCGGCACCGTCATGTCCGACGACTATAGGGTCGTCCCCACGACCCCGTGACTAGGTCGGCCCGCCGCCGACTTGTCCGACGACTATAGGGTCGTCCCCACGACCACGGGCCAAAGTTGCCCTGCCGTCGACATGTCCGACGACTATAGGGTCGTCCCCACGACCCCGGGACTAGGTTGGCCCGCCGCCGACTTGTCCGACGACTATGGGGTACGGCTCCACGACCCCGGGACTAGGTTGGCCAGCCGCCGACATGTCCGACGACTATAGGGTCGTCCCCACGACCCCGGGACTAGGTTGGCCAGCCGCCGACATGTCCGACGATTATACGGTCGTCCCCACGACCACGGGACCAGGTTGGCCCGCCGCCGATGTGTCCGACGACTATAGGGTCGTCCCCACGACCCCGGGACTAGATTGGCCCGCCGCCGGCGTGTCCTACGACTATGGGGTCGTCCCCACGACCACGAGACTAGGTTGGCCAGCCGCCGACATGTCCGACGACTATAGGGTCGTCCCCACCACCCCGGGTCTAGGTTGGCCAGCCGCCGACATGTCCGACGACTATAGGGTCGTCCCCACGAACACGGGCCAAAGTTGCCCTGCCGCCGACATGTCCGACGACTATAGGGTCGTCCCCACGACCCCGGGACTAGGTTGGCCCGCCGCCGACTTGTCCGACGACTATGGGGTCGTCTCCACGACCCCGGGACTAGGTTGGCCAGCCGCCGACATGTCCGACGACTATAGGGTCGTCCCCACGAACACGGGCCAAAGTTGCCCTGCCGCCGACATGTCCGACGACTATAGGGTCGTCCCCACGACCCCGGGACTAGGTTGGCCCGCCGCCGACATGTCCGACGACTATAGGGTCGTCCCCACGCCCCGGTCCAAAGTTGGCCAGCCGCCGACATGTCCGACGACTATAGGGTCGTCCCCACGACCCCGGGACTAGATTGGCCCGCCACCGTCATGTCCGACAACTATACGGTCGTCCCCACGACCCCGGGACTAGGTTGGCCCGCCGCCGACTTGTCCGACGACTATAGGGTCGTCCCCACGACCCCGGGGCTAGATTGCCCCGGCACCGTCATGTCCGACGACTATAGGGTCGTCCCCACGACCCCGGGACTAGGTTGGCCCGCCGCCGACTAGTCCGACGTCTATAGGGTCGTCCCCACGACCCCGGGGCTAGATTGCCCCGGCACCGTCATGTCCGACGACTATAGGGTCGTCCCCACGACCCCGGGACTAGGTTGGCCCGCCGCCGACTTGTCCGACGACTATAGGGTCGTCTCCACGACCCCGGGACTAGGTTGGCCAGTCACCGACATGTCCCACGACTATAGGGTCGTCACCACGATCACGGGCCAAAGTTGCCCTGCCGCCGAAATGTCCGACGACTATAGGGTCGTTCCCACGACCCCGGGGCTAGATTGCCCCGGCACCGTCATGTCCGACGACTATAGGGTCGTCCCCACGACCCCGGGGCTAGGTTGGCCCGCCGCCGACTTGTCCGACGACTATAGGGTCGTCTCCACGACCCCGGGACTAGGTTGGCCGTCACCGACATGTCCCACGACTATAGGGTCGTCACCACGACCACGGGCCAAAGTTGCCCTGCCGCCGACATGTCCGACGACTATAGGGTCGTCCCCACGACCCCGGGACTAGGTTGGCCCGCCGCCGACTTGTCCGACGACTATAGGGTCGTCTCCACGACCCCGGGACTAGGTTGGCCAGCCGCCGACATGTCCGACGACTATAGGGTCGTCCCCACGACCCCGGGACTAGGTTGGCCAGCCGCCGACATGTCCGACGATTATACGGTCGTCCCCACGACAACGGGACTAGGTTGGCCCGCCGCCGACTTGTCCGACGACTATAGGGTCGTCCCCACGACCCCGGGACTAGATTGGCCCGCCGCCGACGTGTCCTACGACTATGGGGTCGTCCCCACGACCACGAGACTAGGTTGGCCAGCCGCCGACATGTCCGACGACTATAGGGTCGTCCCCACCACCCCGGGTCTAGGTTGGCCAGCCGCCGACATGTCCGACGACTATAGTGTCGTCCTCACGACCATGGGCCAAAGTTGCCCTGCCGCCGACATGTCCGACGACTATAGGGTCGTCCCCACGACCACTGGCCAAAGTTGCGCAGCCGCCGACATGTCCGACGCCTATAGGGTCGTCCCCACGACCCCGGGACTAGGTTGGCCCGCCGCCGACATGTCCGACGACTATAGGGTCGTCCCCACGACCCCGGGTCTAGATTGGCCCGCCACAGTCATGTCCGACGACTATAGGGTCGTCCCCACGACCCCGGGGCTAGATTGCCCCGGCACCGTCATGTCCGACGACTATAGGGTCGTCCCCACGACCCCGGGACTAGGTCGGCCCGCCGCCGACTTGTCCGACGACTATAGGGTCGTCCCCACGACCCCGGGACTAGGTTGGCCCGCCGCCGACTTGTCCGACGACTATAGGGTCGTCTCCACGACCCCGGTACTAGGTTGGCCAGCCGCCGGCATGTCCGACGACTATAGGGTCGTCCCCACGAACACGGGCCAAATTTGCCCTGCCGCCGACATGTCCGACGACTATAGGGTCGTCCCCACGACCCCGGGACTAGGTTGGCCCGCCGCCGACTTGTCCGACGACTATAGGGTCGTCTCCACGACCCCGGGACTAGGTTGGCCAGCCGCCGACATGTCCGACGACTATAGGGTCGTCCCCACGAACACGGGCCAAAGTTGCCCTGCCGCCGACATGTCCGACGACTATAGGGTCGTCCCCACGACCCCGGGACTAGGTTGGCCCGCCGCCGACATGTCCGACGACTATAGGGTCGTCCCCACGCCCCGGTCCAAAGTTGGCCAGCCGCCGACATGTCCGACGACTATAGGGTCGTCCCCACGACCCCGGGACTAGATTGGCCCGCCACCGTCATGTCCGACAACTATACGGTCGTCCCCACGACCCCGGGACTAGGTTGCCCTGCCGCCGACATGTCCGACGACTATAGGGTCGTTCCCACGACCCCGGGGCTAGATTGCCCCGGCACCGTCATGTCTGACGACTATAGGGTCGTCCCCACGACCCCGGGGCTAGGTTGGCCCGCCGCCGACTTGTCCCACGACTATAGGGTCGTCTCCACGACCCCGGGACTAGGTTGGCCGTCACCGACATGTCCCACGACTATAGGGTCGTCACCACGACCACGGGCCAAAGTTGCCCTGCCGCCGACATGTCCGACGACTATAGGGTCGTCCCCACGACCACGGGCCAAAGTTGCCCTGCCGTCGACATGTCCGACGACTATAGGGTCGTCCCCACGACCCCGGGACTAGGTTGGCCCGCCGCCGACAAGTCCGACGTCTATAGGGTCGTCCCCACGACCCCGGGGCTAGGTTGGCCCGCCGCCGACTTGTCCGACGACTATAGGGTCGTCTCCACGACCCCGGGACTAGGTTGGCCGTCACCGACATGTCCCACGACTATAGGGTCGTCACCACGACCCCGGGACTAGATTGGCCCGCCACCGTCATGTCCGACGACTATACGGTCGTCCCCACGACCCCGGGACTAGGTTGGCCCGCCGCCGACAAGTCCGACGTCTATAGGGTCGTCCCCACGACCCCGGGGCTAGATTGCCCCGGCACCGTCATGTCCGACGACTATAGGGTCGTCCCCACGACCCCGGGACTAGGTTGGCCCGCCGCCGACTTGTCCGACGACTATAGGGTCGTCTCCACGACCCCGGGACTAGGTTGGCCGTCACCGACATGTCCCACGACTATAGGGTCGTCACCACGACCACGGGCCAAAGTTGCCCTGCCGCCGACATGTCCGACGACTATAGGGTCGTCCCCACGACCACGGGCCAAAGTTGCCCTGCCGCCGACATGTCCGACGACTATAGGGTCGTTCCCACGACCCCGGGGCTAGATTGCCCCGGCACCGTCATGTCTGACGACTATAGGGTCGTCCCCACGACCCCGGGGCTAGGTTGGCCCGCCGCCGACTTGTCCGACGACTATAGGGTCGTCTCCACGACCCCGGGACTAGGTTGGCCGTCACCGACATGTCCCACGACTATAGGGTCGTCACCACGACCCCGGGACTAGATTGGCCCGCCACCGTCATGTCCGACGACTATACGGTCGTCCCCACGACCCCGGGACTAGGTTGGCCCGCCGCCGACAAGTCCGACGTCTATAGGGTCGTCCCCACGACCCCGGGGCTAGATTGCCCCGGCACCGTCATGTCCGACGACTATAGGGTCGTCCCCACGACCCCGGGACTAGGTTGGCCCGCCGCCGACTTGTCCGACGACTATAGGGTCGTCTCCACGACCCCGGGACTAGGTTGGCCAGTCACCGACATGTCCCACGACTATAGGGTCGTCACCACGATCACGGGCCAAAGTTGCCCTGCCGCCGAAATGTCCCACGACTATAGGGTCGTCACCACGACCACGGGCCAAAGTTGCCCTGCCGCCGACATGTCCGACGACTATAGGGTCGTCCCCACGACCCCGGGACTAGGTTGGCCCGCCGCCGACTTGTCCGACGACTATAGGGTCGTCTCCACGACCCCGGGACTAGGTTGGCCAGCCGCCGACATGTCCGACGACTATAGGGTCGTCCCCACGACCCCGGGACTAGGTTGGCCAGCCGCCGACATGTCCGACGATTATACGGTCGTCCCCACGACAACGGGACTAGGTTGGCCCGCCGCCGACTTGTCCGACGACTATAGGGTCGTCCCCACGACCCCGGGACTAGATTGGCCCGCCGCCGACGTGTCCTACGACTATGGGGTCGTCCCCACGACCACGAGACTAGGTTGGCCAGCCGCCGACATGTCCGACGACTATAGGGTCGTCCCCACCACCCCGGGTCTAGGTTGGCCAGCCGCCGACATGTCCGACGACTATAGGGTCGTCCTCACGACCATGGGCCAAAGTTGCCCTGCCGCCGACATGTCCGACGACTATAGGGTCGTCCCCACGACCACTGGCCAAAGTTGCGCAGCCGCCGACATGTCCGACGCCTATAGGGTCGTCCCCACGACCCCGGGACTAGGTTGGCCCGCCGCCGACATGTCCGACGACTATAGGGTCGTCCCCACGACCCCGGGTCTAGATTGGCCCGCCACAGTCATGTCCGACGACTATAGGGTCGTCCCCACGACCCCGGGACTAGGTCGGCCCGCCGCCGACTTGTCCGACGACTATAGGGTCGTCCCCACGACCCCGGGACTAGGTTGGCCCGCCGCCGACTTGTCCGACGACTATAGGGTCGTCTCCACGACCCCGGTACTAGGTTGGCCAGCCGCCGGCATGTCCGACGACTATAGGGTCGTCCCCACGAACACGGGCCAAAGTTGCCCTGCCGCCGACATGTCCGACGACTATAGGGTCGTCCCCACGACCCCGGGACTAGGTTGGCCCGCCGCCGACTTGTCCGACGACTATAGGGTCGTCTCCACGACCCCGGGACTAGGTTGGCCAGCCGCCGACATGTCCGACGACTATAGGGTCGTCCCCACGAACACGGGCCAAAGTTGCCCTGCCGCCGACATGTCCGACGACTATAGGGTCGTCCCCACGACCCCGGGACTAGGTTGGCCCGCCGCCGACATGTCCGACGTCTATAGGGTCGTCCCCACGCCCCGGTCCAAAGTTGGCCAGCCGCCGACATGTCCGACGACTATAGGGTCGTCCCCACGACCCCGGGACTAGATTGGCCCGCCACCGTCATGTCCGACAACTATACGGTCGTCCCCACGACCCCGGGACTAGGTTGGCCCGCCGCCGACTTGTCCGACGACTATAGGGTCGTCCCCACGACCACGGGCCAAAGTTGCCCTGCCGCCGACATATCCGACGACTATAGGGTCGTCCCCACGACCCCGGGACTAGGTTGGCCCGCCGCCGACTTGTCCGACGACTATAGGGTCGTCTCCACGACCCCGGAGCTAGATTGGCCCGCCACAGTCATGTCCGACGACTATAGGGTCGTCCCCACGACCCCGGGGCTAGATTGCCCCGGCACCGTCATGTCCGACGACTATAGGGTCGTCCCCACGACCCCGGGACTAGGTCGGCCCGCCACCGACATGTCCGACGACTATAGGGTCGTCCCCACGACCACGGGCCAAAGTTGCCCTGCCGCCGACATATCCGACGACTATAGGGTCGTCCCCACGACCCCGGGACTAGGTTGGCCCGCCGCCGACTTGTCCGACGACTATAGGGTCGTCTCCACGACCCCGAGACTAGGTTGGCCAGCCGCCGACATGTCCGAGGACTATAGGGTCGTCCCCACGAACACGGGCCAATGTTGCCCTGCCGCCGACATGTCCGACGACTATAGGGTCGTCCCCACGACCCCGGGACTAGGTTGGCCCGCCGCCGACATGTCCGACGACTATAGGGTCGTCCCGACGCCCCGGTCCAAAGTTGGCCAGCCGCCGACATGTCCGACGAATATAGGGTCGTCCCCACGACCCCGGGACTAGATTGGCCCGCCGCCGACATGTCCGACGTTTATAGGGTCGTCCCCACAACCCCGGGTCTAGGTTGGCCAGCCGCCGACATGTCCGACGACTATAGGGTCGTCCCCACGACCATGGGCCAAAGTTGCCCTGCCGCCGACATGTCCGACGACTATAGGGTCGTCCCCACGACCACTGGCCAAAGTTGCGCAGCCGCCGACATGTCCGACGCCTATAGGGTCGTCCCCACGACCCCGGGACTAGGTTGGCCCGCCGCCGACATGTCCGACGACTATAGGGTCGTCCCCACGACCCCGGGGCTAGATTGGCCCGCCACAGTCATGTCCGACGACTATAGGGTCGTCCCCACGACCCCGGGGCTAGATTGCCCCGGCACCGTCATGTCCGACGACTATAGGGTCGTCCCCACGACCCCGGGACTAGGTCGGCCCGCCGCCGACTTGTCCGACGACTATAGGGTCGTCCCCACGACCCCGGGAATAGGTCGGCCCGCCGCCGACTTGTCCGACGACTATAGGGTCGTCCCCACGAACACGGGCCAAAGTTGCCCTGCCGCCGACATGTCCGACGACTATAGGGTCGTCCCCACGACCCCGGGACTAGATTGGCCCGCCACCGTCATGTCCGACGACTATACGGTCGTCCCCACGACCCCGGGACTAGGTTGGCCCGCCGCCGACTTGTCCGACGACTATAGGGTCGTCCCCACGACCCCGGGGCTAGATTGGCCCGCCACAGTCATGTCCGACGACTATAGGGTCGTCCCCACGACCCCGTGGCTAGATTGCCCCGGCACCGTCATGTCCGACGACTATAGGGGCGTCCCCACGACCCCGGGACTAGGTCGGCCCGCCGCCGACTTGTCCGACGACTATAGGGTCGTCCCCACGACCACGGGCCAAAGTTGCCCTGCCGTCGACATGTCCGACGACTATAGGGTCGTCCCCACGAACACGGGCCAAAGTTGCCCTGCCGCCGACATGTCCGACGACTATAGGGTCGTCCCCACGACCCCGGGACTAGGTTGGCCCGCCGCCGACATGTCCGACGACTATAGGGTCGTCCCCACGCCCCGGTCCAAAGTTGGCCAGCCGCCGACATGTCCGACGACTATAGGGTCGTCCCCACGACCCCGGGACTAGATTGGCCCGCCACCGTCATGTCCGACAACTATACGTTCGTCCCCACGACCCCGGGCCTAGATTGGCCCGCCACCGTCATGTCCGACGACTATAGGGTCGTCCCCACGACCCCGGGACTAGGTTGGCCCGCCGCCGACTTGTCCGACGACTATAGGGTCGTCTCCACGACCCCGGGACTAGGTTGGCCAGTCACCGACATGTCCCACGACTATAGGCTCGTCACGACGATCACGGGCCAAAGTTGCCCTGCCGCCGACATGTCCGACGACTATAGGGTCGTTCCCACGACCCCGGGGCTAGATTGCCCCGGCACCGTCATGTCTGACGACTATAGGGTCGTCCCCACGACCCCGGGGCTAGGTTGGCCCGCCGCCGACTTGTCCGACGACTATAGGGTCGTCTCCACGACCCCGGGACTAGGTTGGCCGTCAACGACATGTCCCACGACTATAGGGTCGTCACCACGACCACGGGCCAAAGTTGCCCTGCCGCCGACATGTCCGACGACTATAGGGTCGTCCCCACGACCCCGGGACTAGGTTGGCCCGCCACCGACTTGTCCGACGACTATAGGGTCGTCTCCACGACCCCGGGACTAGGTTGGCCAGCCGCCGACATGTCCGACGACTATAGGGTCGTCCCCACGACCCCGGGACTAGGTTGGCCAGCCGCCGACATGTCCGACGATTATACGGTCGTCCCCACGACCACGGGACTAGGTTGGCCCGCCGCCGACTTGTACGACGACTATAGGGGTCGTCCCCACGACCCCGGGACTAGATTGGCCCGCCGCCGACGTGTCCTACGACTATGGGGTCGTCCCCACGACCACGAGACTAGGTTGGCCAGCCGCCGACATGTCCGACGACTATAGGGTCGTCCCCACCACCCCGGGTCTAGGTTGGCCAGCTGCCGACATGTCCGACGACTATAGGGTCGTCCCCACGACCATGGGCCAAAGTTGCCCTGCCGCCGACATGTCCGACGACTATAGGGTCGTCCCCACGACCACTGGCCAAAGTTGCGCAGCCGCCGACATGTCCGACGCCTATAGGGTCGTCCCCACGACCCCGGGACTAGGTTGGCCCGCCGCCGACATGTCCGACGACTATAGGGTCGTCCCCACGACCCCGGGGCTAGATTGGCCCGCCACAGTCATGTCCGACGACTATAGGGTCGTCCCCACGACCCCGGGGCTAGATTGCCCCGGCACCGTCATGTCCGACGGCTATAGGGTCGTCCCCACGACCCCGGGACTAGGTCGGCCCGCCGCCGACTTGTCCGACGACTATAGGGTCGTCCCCACGACCCCGGGACTAGGTTGGCCCGCCGCCGACTTGTCCGACGACTATAGGGTCATCTCCACGACCCCGGGACTAGGTTGGCCAGCCGCCGACATGTCCGACGAGTATAGGGTGGTCCCCACGACCACGGGCCAAAGTTGCCCTGCCGCCGACATGTCCGACGACTATGGGGTCGTCCCCACGACCCCGGGACTAGGTTGGCCCGCCGCCGACAAGTCCGACGAGTATAGGGTGGTCCCCACGACCACTGGCCAAAGTTGCGCAGCCGCCGACATGTCCGACGCCTATAGGGTCGTCCCCACGACCCCGGGACTAGGTTGGCCCGCCGCCGACATGTCCGACGACTATAGGGTCGTCCCCACGACCCCGGGGCTAGATTGGCCCGCCACAGTCATGTCCGGCGACTATAGGGTCGTCCCCACGACCCCGGGGCTAGATTGGCCCGCCACAGTCATGTCCGACGACTATAGGGTCGTCCCCACGACCCCGGGGCTAGATTGCCCCGGCACCGTCATTTCCGACGACTATAGGGTCGTCCCCACGACCCCGGGACTAGGTCGGCCCGCCGCCGACTTGTCCGAAGACTATAGGGTCGTCCCCATGAACACGGGCCAAAGTTGCCCTGCCGCCGACATGTCCGACGACTATAGGGTCGTCCCCACGACCCCGGGACTAGATTGGCCCGCCACCGTCATGTCCGACGACTATACGGTCGTCCCCACGACCCCGGGACTAGGTTGGCCCGCCGCCGACTTGTCCGACGACTATAGGGTCGTCCCCACGACCCCGGGGCTAGATTGGCCCGCCACAGTCATGTCCGACGACTATAGGGTCGTCCACACGACCCCGGGGCTAGATTGGCCCGGCACCGTCATGTCCGACGACTATAGGGTCGTCCCCACGACCCCGGGACTAGGTCGGCCCGCCGCCGACTTGTCCGACGACTATAGGGTCGTCCCCACGACCACGGGCCAAAGTTGCCCTGCCGTCGACATGTCCGACGACTATAGGGTCGTCCCCACGACCCCGGGAATAGGTTGGCCCGCTGCCGACTTGTCCGACGACTATAGGGTCGTCCCCGCGAACCCGGGACTACGTTGGCCAGTCACCGACATGTCCGACGACTATAGGGTCGTCCCCACGACCACGGGCCAAAGTTGCCCTGCCGCCGACATGTCCGACGACTATAGGGTCGTCCCCACGACCCCGGGACTAGATTGGCCCGCCACCGTCATGTCCGACGACTATACGGTCGTCCCCACGACCCCGGGACTAGGTTGGCCCGCCGCCGACAAGTCCGACGACTATAGGGTCGTCCCCACGACCCCGGGGCTAGATTGGCCCGCCACAGTCATGTACGACGACTATAGGGTCGTCCCCACGACCCCCGGACTAGATTGCCCCGCCACCGTCATGTCCGACGACTATAGGGTCGACCCCACGACTACGGGCCAAAGTTGGCCAGCCGCCGACATGTCCGACGACCATACGGTCGTCCCCCGGCCCCGGGACTAGAATGGCCCGCCCCCGACTTGTCCGACGACTCTAGGGTCGTCCCCACGACCACGGGCCAAAGTTGGCCAGCCGCCGACATGTCCGACGTCTATAGGATCGTCCCCACGACCCCGGGACCAGGTTGGCCAGCCGCCGACATGTCCGACGACTATACGGTCTTCCCCACGACCACGGGACTAGGTTGGCCCGCCGCCGACTTGTCCGACGACTATAGGGTCGTCCCCACGATCCCGGGGCTAGATTGGCCCGCCACCGTCATGTCCGACGACAATGGGGTCGTCCCAACGACCACGGGCCAAAGTTGGCCAGCCGCCGACATATCCGCCGTCTATAGGGTCGCCCCCCTGACCGCGGGACTAGGTTGGCCCGCCGCCGACTTGTCCGGCGACTATAGGGTCGTCCCCACGACCCCGGGACTAGATTGGCCCGCCACCAACATATCCGACGACTATAGGGTCGTCTCCACGACCCCGGGACTAGTTTGGCCCGCCACCGACTTGTCCGACGACTATAGGGTCGTCCCCACGACCCCGGGACTATGTTGGCCTGCCGCCGACATGTCCGACGACTATACGGTCGTCCCCACGACCACGGGACTAGGTTGGCCCGCCGCCGACGTGTCCGACGACTATAGGGTCGTCCCCACGACCCCGGGACTATGTTGGCCCGCCACCAACATATCCGACGACTATAGGGTCGTCCCCACGACCCCGGGACTAGGTTGGCCCGCCACCGACTTGTCCGACGACTATAGGGTCGTCCCCACGACCCCGGGACTATGTTGGCCTGCCGCCGACATGTCCGACGACTATACGGTCGTCCCCACGACCACGGGACTAGGTTGGCCCGCCGCCGACGTGTCCGACGACTATAGGGTCATCCCCACGATCCCGGGGCTAGATTGGCCCGCCGCCGTCATGTCCGACGACAATGGGGCCGTCCCAACGACCACGGGCCAAAGTTGGCCAGCCGCCGACATATCCGCCGTCTATAGGGTCGCCCCCACGACCCCGGGGCTAGATTGGCCCGACACCGTCATGTCCGACGACTATAGGGTCGTCCCCACGATCCCGGGTCTAGATTGGCCCGCCACCAACATATCCGACGACTATAGGGTCGTCTCCACGACCCCGGGACTAGTTTGGCCCGCCGCCAACATGTCCGACGACTATAGGGTCGTCCCCACGATCCCGGGTCTAGATTGGCCCGCCAC
The DNA here is from genome assembly GCA_946251845.1 of Andrena fulva. Lineage (NCBI taxonomy): Eukaryota > Metazoa > Arthropoda > Insecta > Hymenoptera > Andrenidae > Andrena > Andrena fulva. The sequence continues at coordinate 138,371 of CAMITZ010000198.1, forward strand.
CAACATATCCGACGACTATAGGGTCGTCTCCACGACCCCGGGACTAGTTTGGCCCGCCGCCGACTTCTCCGACGACTATAGTGTCGTCCCCACGACCCCGAAACTAGATTGGCCCGCCACCGTCATGTCCGACGACAATAGGGTCGTCCCCACGACCACGGGCCAAAGTTGGCCAGCCGCCGACATGTCCGACGACTATACGGTCGTCCCAACGACCACGGGACTAGGTTGGCCCGCCGCCGACTTGTCCGACGACTATAGGGTCGTCCCCACGACCCCGGGACTAGGTTGGCCCGCCGCCGACTTGTCCGGCGACTATAGGGTCGTCCCCACGACCCCGGGACTAGATTGGCCCGCCACCGTCATGTCCGACGACTATAGGGTCGTCCCCACGACCCCGGGACTAGGTTGGCCCGCCGCCGACTTGTCCGACGACTATAGGGTCGTCCCCACGGCCCAGGGACTAGGGTGGCCCGCCGCCGACTTGTCCGACGACTATAGGGTCGTCCCCACGACCCCGGGACTAGGTTGGCCCGCCGCCGACTTGTCCGGCGACTATAGGGTCGTCCCCACGACCCCGGGACTAGGTTGGCCCGCCGCCGACATGTCCGACGACTATAGGGTCGTCCCCACGACCCCGGGGCTAGATTGGCCCGCCACAGTCATGTCCGACGACTATAGGGTCGTCCCCACGACCCCGGGGCTAGATTGCCCCGGCACCGTCATGTCCGACGACTATAGGGTCGTCCCCACGACCCCGGGACTAGGTCGGCCCGCCGCCGACTTGTCCGACGACTATAGGGTCGTCCCCACGACCCCGGGACTAGGTTGGCCCGCCGCCGACTTGTCCGACGACTATAGGGTCATCTCCACGACCCCGGGGCTAGGTTGGCCAGCCGCCGACATGTCCGACGAGTATAGGGTGGTCCCCACGACCACGGGCCAAAGTTGCCCTGCCGCCGACATGTCCGACGACTATGGGGTCGTCCCCACGACCCCGGGACTAGGTTGGCCCGCCGCCGACAAGTCCGACGACTATAGGGTCGTCCCCACGACCCCGGGGCTAGATTGGCCCGCCACAGTCATGTCCGACGACTATAGGGTCGTCCTCACGACCCCGGGGCTAGATTGCCCCGGCACCGTCATTTCCGACGACTATAGGGTCGTCCCCACGACCCCGGGACTAGGTCGGCCGCCGCCGACTTGTCCGAAGACTATAGGGTCGTCCCCATGAACACGGGCCAAAGTTGCCCTGCCGCCGACATGTCCGACGACTATAGGGTCGTCCCCACGACCCCGGGACTAGATTGGCCCGCCACCGTCATGTCCGACGACTATACGGTCGTCCCCACGACCCCGGGACTAGGTTGGCCCGCCGCCGACTTGTCCGACGACTATAGGGTCGTCCCCACGACCCCGGGGCTAGATTGGCCCGCCACAGTCATGTCCGACGACTATAGGGTCGTCCCCACGACCCCGGGGCTAGATTGGCCCGCCACAGTCATGTCCGACGACTATAGGGTCGTCCCCACGACCCCGGGGCTAGATTGCCCCGGCACCGTCATGTCCGACGACTATAGGGTCGTCCCCACGACCCCGGGACTAGGTCGGCCCGCCGCCGACTTGTCCGAAGACTATAGGGTCGTCCCCATGAACACGGGCCAAAGTTGCCCTGCCGCCGACATGTCCGACGACTATAGGGTCGTCCCCACGACCCCGGGACTAGATTGGCCCGCCACCGTCATGTCCGACGACTATACGGTCGTCCCCACGACCCCGGGACTAGGTTGGCCCGCCGCCGACTTGTCCGACGACTATAGGGTCGTCCCCACGACCCCGGGGCTAGATTGGCCCGCCACAGTCATGTCCGACGACTATAGGGTCGTCCCCACGACCCCGGGGATAGATTGGCCCGGCACCGTCATTTCCGACGACTATAGGGTCGTCCCCACGACCCCGGGACTAGGTCGGCCCGCCGCCGACTTGTCCGACGACTATAGGGTCGTCCCCACGACCACGGGCCAAAGTTGCCCTGCCGTCGACATGTCCGACGACTATAGGGTCGTCCCCACGACCCCGGGAATAGGTTGGCCCGCCGCCGACTTGTCCGACGACTATAGGGTCGTCCCCGCGAACCCGGGACTACGTTGGCCAGTCACCGACATGTCCGACGACTATAGGGTCGTCCCCACGACCACGGGGCTAGATTGGCCCGGCACCGTCATGTCCGACGACTATAGGGTCGTCCCCACGACCCCGGGACTAGGTCGGCCCGCCGCCGACTTGTCCGACGACTATAGGGTCGTCCCCACGACCACGGGCCAAAGTTGCCCTGCCGTCGACATGTCCGACGACTATAGGGTCGTCCCCACGACCCCGGGACTAGGTTGGCCCGCCGCCGACTTGTCCGACGCGTATAGGGTCGTCCCCACGACCCCGGGGCTAGATTGGCCCGCCACAGTCATGTCCGACGACTATAGGGTCGTCCCCACGACCCCGGGGCTAGATTGGCCCGCCACAGTCATGTCCGACGACTATAGGGTCGTCCCCACGACCCCGGGGCTAGATTGGCCCGGCACCGTCATGTCCGACGACTATAGGGTTGTCCCCACGACCCCGGGACTAGGTCGGCCCGCCGCCGACTTGTCCGACGACTATAGGGTCGTCCCCACGACCACGGGCCAAAGTTGCCCTGCCGTCGACATGTCCGACGACTATAGGGTCGTCCCCACGACCCCGGGAATAGGTTGGCCCGCCGCCGACATGTCCGACGACTATAGGGTCGTCCCCACGACCCCGGGACTAGATTGGCCCGCCACCGTCATGTCCGACGACTATACGGTCGTCCCCACGACCCCGGGACTAGGTTGGCCCCCCGCCGACAAGTCCGACGACTATAGGGTCGTCCCCACGACCCCGGGGCTAGATTGGCCCGCCACAGTCATGTCCGACGACTATAGGGTCGTCCCCACGACCCCCGGACTAGATTGCCCCGCCACCGTCATGTCCGACGACTATAGGGTCGACCCCACGACTACGGGCCAAAGTTGGCCAGCCGCCGACATGTCCGACGACCATACGGTCGTCCCCCGGCCCCGGGACTAGATTGGCCCGCCCCCGACTTGTCCGACGACTCTAGGGTCGTCCCCACGACCACGGGCCAAAGTTGGCCAGCCGCCGACATGTCCGACGTCTATAGGATCGTCCCCACGACCCCGGGACCAGGTTGGCCAGCCGCCGACATGTCCGACGACTATACGGTCTTCCCCACGACCACGGGACTAGGTTGGCCCGCCGCCGACTTGTCCGACGACTATAGGGTCGTCCCCACGATCCCGGGGCTAGATTGGCCCGCCACCGTCATGTCCGACGACAATGGGGTCGTCCCAACGACCACGGGCCAAAGTTGGCCAGCCGCCGACATATCCGCCGTCTATAGGGTCGCCCCCACGACCCCGGGGCTAGATTGGCCCGACACCGTCATGTCCGACGACTATACGGTCGTCCCAACGACCACGGGACTAGGTTGGCCCGCCGCCGACTTGTCCGACGACTATAGGGTCGTCCCCACGATCCCGGGACTAGATTGGCCCGCCACCAACATATCCGACGACTATAGGGTCGTCTCCACGACCCCGGGACTAGGTTGGCCCGCCGCCAACATGTCCGGCGACAATAGGGACGTCCCCGCGACCGCGGGACTAGGTTGGCCAGCCGCCGACGTGTCCGCCGTCTATAGGGTCGCCCCCCTGACCGCGGGACTAGGTTGGCCCGCCGCCGACTTGTCCGGCGACTATAGGGTCGTCCCCACGACCCCGGGACTAGATTGGCCCGCCACCGTCATGTCCGACGACTATAGGGTCGTCTCCACGACCCCGGGACTAGGTTGGCCCGCCGCCAACATGTCCGGCGACAATAGGGACGTCCCCGCGACCGCGGGACTAGGTTGGCCAGCCGCCGACGTGTCCGCCGTCTATAGGGTCGCCCCCCTGACCGCGGGACTAGGTTGGCCCGCCGCCGACTTGTCCGGCGACTATAGGGTCGTCCCCACGACCCCGGGACTAGATTGGCCCGCCACCGTCATGTCCGACGACTATAGGGTCGTCCCCACGACCCCGGGACTAGGTTGGCCCGCCACCGACTTTTCCGACGACTATAGGGTCGTCCCCACGACCCCGGGACTATGTTGGCCTGCCGCCGACATGTCCGACGACTATACGGTCGTCCCCACGACCACGGGACTAGGTTGGCCCGCCGCCGACTTGTCCGACGACTATAGGGTCGTCCCCGCGAACCCGGGACTACGTTGGCCAGTCACCGACATGTCCGACGACTATAGGGTCGTCCCCACGACCACGGGCCAAAGTTGCCCTGCCGCCGACATGTCCGACGACTATAGGGTCGTCCCCACGACCCCGGGACTAGATTGGCCCGCCACCGTCATGTCCGACGACTATACGGTCGTCCCCACGACCCCGGGACTAGGTTGGCCCGCCGCCGACAAGTCCGACGACTATAGGGTCGTCCCCACGACCCCGGGGCTAGATTGGCCCGCCACAGTCATGTCCGACGACTATAGGGTCGTCCCCACGACCCCCGGACTAGATTGCCCCGCCACCGTCATGTCCGACGACTATAGGGTCGACCCCACGACTACGGGCCACAGTTGGCCAGCCGCCGACATGTCCGACGACCATACGGTCGTCCCCCGGCCCCGGGACTAGATTGGCCCGCCCCCGACTTGTCCGACGACTCTAGGGTCGTCCCCACGACCACGGGCCAAAGTTGGCCAGCCGCCGACATGTCCGACGTCTATAGGATCGTCCCCACGACCCCGGGACCAGGTTGGCCAGCCGCCGACATGTCCGACGACTATACGGTCTTCCCCACGACCACGGGACTAGGTTGGCCCGCCGCCGACTTGTCCGACGACTATAGGGTCGTCCCCACGACCACGGGCCAAAGTTGCCCTGCCGTCGACATGTCCGACGACTATAGGGTCGTCCCCACGACCCCGGGAATAGGTTGGCCCGCCGCCGACTTGTCCGACGACTATAGGGTCGTCCCCGCGAACCCGGGACTACGTTGGCCAGTCACCGACATGTCCGACGACTATAGGGTCGTCCCCACGACCACGGGGCTAGATTGGCCCGGCACCGTCATGTCCGACGACTATAGGGTCGTCCCCACGACCCCGGGACTAGGTCGGCCCGCCGCCGACTTGTCCGACGACTATAGGGTCGTCCCCACGACCACGGGCCAAAGTTGCCCTGCCGTCGACATGTCCGACGACTATAGGGTCGTCCCCACGACCCCGGGACTAGGTTGGCCCGCCGCCGACTTGTCCGACGCGTATAGGGTCGTCCCCACGACCCCGGGGCTAGATTGGCCCGCCACAGTCATGTCCGACGACTATAGGGTCGTCCCCACGACCCCGGGGCTAGATTGGCCCGCCACAGTCATGTCCGACGACTATAGGGTCGTCCCCACGACCCCGGGGCTAGATTGGCCCGGCACCGTCATGTCCGACGACTATAGGGTTGTCCCCACGACCCCGGGACTAGGTCGGCCCGCCGCCGACTTGTCCGACGACTATAGGGTCGTCCCCACGACCACGGGCCAAAGTTGCCCTGCCGTCGACATGTCCGACGACTATAGGGTCGTCCCCACGACCCCGGGAATAGGTTGGCCCGCCGCCGACATGTCCGACGACTATAGGGTCGTCCCCACGACCCCGGGACTAGATTGGCCCGCCACCGTCATGTCCGACGACTATACGGTCGTCCCCACGACCCCGGGACTAGGTTGGCCCCCCGCCGACAAGTCCGACGACTATAGGGTCGTCCCCACGACCCCGGGGCTAGATTGGCCCGCCACAGTCATGTCCGACGACTATAGGGTCGTCCCCACGACCCCCGGACTAGATTGCCCCGCCACCGTCATGTCCGACGACTATAGGGTCGACCCCACGACTACGGGCCAAAGTTGGCCAGCCGCCGACATGTCCGACGACCATACGGTCGTCCCCCGGCCCCGGGACTAGATTGGCCCGCCCCCGACTTGTCCGACGACTCTAGGGTCGTCCCCACGACCACGGGCCAAAGTTGGCCAGCCGCCGACATGTCCGACGTCTATAGGATCGTCCCCACGACCCCGGGACCAGGTTGGCCAGCCGCCGACATGTCCGACGACTATACGGTCTTCCCCACGACCACGGGACTAGGTTGGCCCGCCGCCGACTTGTCCGACGACTATAGGGTCGTCCCCACGATCCCGGGGCTAGATTGGCCCGCCACCGTCATGTCCGACGACAATGGGGTCGTCCCAACGACCACGGGCCAAAGTTGGCCAGCCGCCGACATATCCGCCGTCTATAGGGTCGCCCCCACGACCCCGGGGCTAGATTGGCCCGACACCGTCATGTCCGACGACTATACGGTCGTCCCAACGACCACGGGACTAGGTTGGCCCGCCGCCGACTTGTCCGACGACTATAGGGTCGTCCCCACGATCCCGGGACTAGATTGGCCCGCCACCAACATATCCGACGACTATAGGGTCGTCTCCACGACCCCGGGACTAGGTTGGCCCGCCGCCAACATGTCCGGCGACAATAGGGACGTCCCCGCGACCGCGGGACTAGGTTGGCCAGCCGCCGACGTGTCCGCCGTCTATAGGGTCGCCCCCCTGACCGCGGGACTAGGTTGGCCCGCCGCCGACTTGTCCGGCGACTATAGGGTCGTCCCCACGACCCCGGGACTAGATTGGCCCGCCACCGTCATGTCCGACGACTATAGGGTCGTCTCCACGACCCCGGGACTAGGTTGGCCCGCCGCCAACATGTCCGGCGACAATAGGGACGTCCCCGCGACCGCGGGACTAGGTTGGCCAGCCGCCGACGTGTCCGCCGTCTATAGGGTCGCCCCCCTGACCGCGGGACTAGGTTGGCCCGCCGCCGACTTGTCCGGCGACTATAGGGTCGTCCCCACGACCCCGGGACTAGATTGGCCCGCCACCGTCATGTCCGACGACTATAGGGTCGTCCCCACGACCCCGGGACTAGGTCGGCCCGCCGCCGACTTGTCCGACGACTATAGGGTCGTCCCCACGACCCCGGGACTAGGTCGGCCCGCCGCCGACTTGTCCGACGACTATAGGGTCATCTCCACGACCCCGGACTAGGTTGGCCAGCCGCCGACATGTCCGACGAGTATAGGGTGGTCCCCACGACCACGGGCCAAAGTTGCCCTGCCGCCGACATGTCCGACGACTATGGGGTCGTCCCCACGACCCCGGGACTAGGTTGGCCCGCCGCCGACAAGTCCGACGACTATAGGGTCGTCCCCACGACCCCGGGGCTAGATTGGCCCGCCACAGTCATGTCCGACGACTATAGGGTCGTCCCCACGACCCCGGGGCTAGATTGCCCCGGCACCGTCATTTCCGACGACTATAGGGTCGTCCCCACGACCCCGGGACTAGGTCGGCCCGCCGCCGACTTGTCCGAAGACTATAGGGTCGTCCCCATGAACACGGGCCAAGGTTGCCCTGCCGCCGACATGTCCGACGACTATAGGGTCGTCCCCACGACCCCGGGACTAGATTGGCCCGCCACCGTCATGTCCGACGACTATACGGTCGTCCCCACGACCCCGGGACTAGGTTGGCCCGCCGCCGACTTGTCCGACGACTATAGGGTCGTCCCCACGACCCCGGGGCTAGATTGGCCCGCCACAGTCATGTCCGACGACTATAGGGTCGTCCCCACGACCCCGGGGCTAGATTGCCCCGGCACCGTCATTTCCGACGACTATAGGGTCGTCCCCACGACCCCGGGACTAGGTCGGCCCGCCGCCGACTTGTCCGAAGACTATAGGGTCGTCCCCATGAACACGGGCCAAGGTTGCCCTGCCGCCGACATGTCCGACGACTATAGGGTCGTCCCCACGACCCCGGGACTAGGTCGGCCCGCCGCCGACTTGTCCGAAGACTATAGGGTCGTCCCCATGAACACGGGCCAAAGTTGCCCTGCCGCCGACATGTCCGACGACTATAGGGTCGTCCCCACGACCCCGGGACTAGATTGGCCCGCCACCGTCATGTCCGACGACTATACGGTCGTCCCCACGACCCCGGGACTAGGTTGGCCCGCCGCCGACTTGTCCGACGACTATAGGGTCGTCCCCACGACCCCGGGGCTAGATTGGCCCGCCACAGTCATGTCCGACGACTATAGGGTCGTCCACACGACCCCGGGGCTAGATTGGCCCGGCACCGTCATGTCCGACGACTATAGGGTCGTCCCCACGACCCCGGGACTAGGTCGGCCCGCCGCCGACTTGTCCGACGACTATAGGGTCGTCCCCACGACCACGGGCCAAAGTTGCCCTGCCGTCGACATGTCCGACGACTATAGGGTCGTCCCCACGACCCCGGGAATAGGTTGGCCCGCTGCCGACTTGTCCGACGACTATAGGGTCGTCCCCGCGAACCCGGGACTACGTTGGCCAGTCACCGACATGTCCGACGACTATAGGGTCGTCCCCACGACCACGGGCCAAAGTTGCCCTGCCGCCGACATGTCCGACGACTATAGGGTCGTCCCCACGACCCCGGGACTAGATTGGCCCGCCACCGTCATGTCCGACGACTATACGGTCGTCCCCACGACCCCGGGACTAGGTTGGCCCGCCGCCGACAAGTCCGACGACTATAGGGTCGTCCCCACGACCCCGGGGCTAGATTGGCCCGCCACAGTCATGTACGACGACTATAGGGTCGTCCCCACGACCCCCGGACTAGATTGCCCCGCCACCGTCATGTCCGACGACTATAGGGTCGACCCCACGACTACGGGCCAAAGTTGGCCAGCCGCCGACATGTCCGACGACCATACGGTCGTCCCCCGGCCCCGGGACTAGAATGGCCCGCCCCCGACTTGTCCGACGACTCTAGGGTCGTCCCCACGACCACGGGCCAAAGTTGGCCAGCCGCCGACATGTCCGACGTCTATAGGATCGTCCCCACGACCCCGGGACCAGGTTGGCCAGCCGCCGACATGTCCGACGACTATACGGTCTTCCCCACGACCACGGGACTAGGTTGGCCCGCCGCCGACTTGTCCGACGACTATAGGGTCGTCCCCACGATCCCGGGGCTAGATTGGCCCGCCACCGTCATGTCCGACGACAATGGGGTCGTCCCAACGACCACGGGCCAAAGTTGGCCAGCCGCCGACATATCCGCCGTCTATAGGGTCGCCCCCCTGACCGCGGGACTAGGTTGGCCCGCCGCCGACTTGTCCGGCGACTATAGGGTCGTCCCCACGACCCCGGGACTAGATTGGCCCGCCACCAACATATCCGACGACTATAGGGTCGTCTCCACGACCCCGGGACTAGTTTGGCCCGCCACCGACTTGTCCGACGACTATAGGGTCGTCCCCACGACCCCGGGACTATGTTGGCCTGCCGCCGACATGTCCGACGACTATACGGTCGTCCCCACGACCACGGGACTAGGTTGGCCCGCCGCCGACGTGTCCGACGACTATAGGGTCGTCCCCACGACCCCGGGACTATGTTGGCCCGCCACCAACATATCCGACGACTATAGGGTCGTCCCCACGACCCCGGGACTAGGTTGGCCCGCCACCGACTTGTCCGACGACTATAGGGTCGTCCCCACGACCCCGGGACTATGTTGGCCTGCCGCCGACATGTCCGACGACTATACGGTCGTCCCCACGACCACGGGACTAGGTTGGCCCGCCGCCGACGTGTCCGACGACTATAGGGTCATCCCCACGATCCCGGGGCTAGATTGGCCCGCCGCCGTCATGTCCGACGACAATGGGGCCGTCCCAACGACCACGGGCCAAAGTTGGCCAGCCGCCGACATATCCGCCGTCTATAGGGTCGCCCCCACGACCCCGGGGCTAGATTGGCCCGACACCGTCATGTCCGACGACTATAGGGTCGTCCCCACGATCCCGGGTCTAGATTGGCCCGCCACCAACATATCCGACGACTATAGGGTCGTCTCCACGACCCCGGGACTAGTTTGGCCCGCCGCCAACATGTCCGACGACTATAGGGTCGTCCCCACGATCCCGGGTCTAGATTGGCCCGCCACCAACATATCCGACGACTATAGGGTCGTCTCCACGACCCCGGGACTAGTTTGGCCCGCCGCCGACTTCTCCGACGACTATAGTGTCGTCCCCACGACCCCGAAACTAGATTGGCCCGCCACCGTCATGTCCGACGACAATAGGGTCGTCCCCACGACCACGGGCCAAAGTTGGCCAGCCGCCGACATGTCCGACGACTATACGGTCGTCCCAACGACCACGGGACTAGGTTGGCCCGCCGCCGACTTGTCCGACGACTATAGGGTCGTCCCCACGACCCCGGGACTAGGTTGGCCCGCCGCCGACTTGTCCGGCGACTATAGGGTCGTCCCCACGACCCCGGGACTAGATTGGCCCGCCACCGTCATGTCCGACGACTATAGGGTCGTCCCCACGACCCCGGGACTAGGTTGGCCCGCCGCCGACTTGTCCGACGACTATAGGGTCGTCCCCACGGCCCAGGGACTAGGGTGGCCCGCCGCCGACTTGTCCGACGACTATAGGGTCGTCCCCACGACCCCGGGACTAGGTTGGCCCGCCGCCGACTTGTCCGGCGACTATAGGGTCGTCCCCACGACCCCGGGACTAGGTTGGCCCGCCGCCGACATGTCCGACGACTATAGGGTCGTCCCCACGACCCCGGGGCTAGATTGGCCCGCCACAGTCATGTCCGACGACTATAGGGTCGTCCCCACGACCCCGGGGCTAGATTGCCCCGGCACCGTCATGTCCGACGACTATAGGGTCGTCCCCACGACCCCGGGACTAGGTCGGCCCGCCGCCGACTTGTCCGACGACTATAGGGTCGTCCCCACGACCCCGGGACTAGGTTGGCCCGCCGCCGACTTGTCCGACGACTATAGGGTCATCTCCACGACCCCGGGGCTAGGTTGGCCAGCCGCCGACATGTCCGACGAGTATAGGGTGGTCCCCACGACCACGGGCCAAAGTTGCCCTGCCGCCGACATGTCCGACGACTATGGGGTCGTCCCCACGACCCCGGGACTAGGTTGGCCCGCCGCCGACAAGTCCGACGACTATAGGGTCGTCCCCACGACCCCGGGGCTAGATTGGCCCGCCACAGTCATGTCCGACGACTATAGGGTCGTCCTCACGACCCCGGGGCTAGATTGCCCCGGCACCGTCATTTCCGACGACTATAGGGTCGTCCCCACGACCCCGGGACTAGGTCGGCCGCCGCCGACTTGTCCGAAGACTATAGGGTCGTCCCCATGAACACGGGCCAAAGTTGCCCTGCCGCCGACATGTCCGACGACTATAGGGTCGTCCCCACGACCCCGGGACTAGATTGGCCCGCCACCGTCATGTCCGACGACTATACGGTCGTCCCCACGACCCCGGGACTAGGTTGGCCCGCCGCCGACTTGTCCGACGACTATAGGGTCGTCCCCACGACCCCGGGGCTAGATTGGCCCGCCACAGTCATGTCCGACGACTATAGGGTCGTCCCCACGACCCCGGGGCTAGATTGGCCCGCCACAGTCATGTCCGACGACTATAGGGTCGTCCCCACGACCCCGGGGCTAGATTGCCCCGGCACCGTCATGTCCGACGACTATAGGGTCGTCCCCACGACCCCGGGACTAGGTCGGCCCGCCGCCGACTTGTCCGAAGACTATAGGGTCGTCCCCATGAACACGGGCCAAAGTTGCCCTGCCGCCGACATGTCCGACGACTATAGGGTCGTCCCCACGACCCCGGGACTAGATTGGCCCGCCACCGTCATGTCCGACGACTATACGGTCGTCCCCACGACCCCGGGACTAGGTTGGCCCGCCGCCGACTTGTCCGACGACTATAGGGTCGTCCCCACGACCCCGGGGCTAGATTGGCCCGCCACAGTCATGTCCGACGACTATAGGGTCGTCCCCACGACCCCGGGGATAGATTGGCCCGGCACCGTCATTTCCGACGACTATAGGGTCGTCCCCACGACCCCGGGACTAGGTCGGCCCGCCGCCGACTTGTCCGACGACTATAGGGTCGTCCCCACGACCACGGGCCAAAGTTGCCCTGCCGTCGACATGTCCGACGACTATAGGGTCGTCCCCACGACCCCGGGAATAGGTTGGCCCGCCGCCGACTTGTCCGACGACTATAGGGTCGTCCCCGCGAACCCGGGACTACGTTGGCCAGTCACCGACATGTCCGACGACTATAGGGTCGTCCCCACGACCACGGGGCTAGATTGGCCCGGCACCGTCATGTCCGACGACTATAGGGTCGTCCCCACGACCCCGGGACTAGGTCGGCCCGCCGCCGACTTGTCCGACGACTATAGGGTCGTCCCCACGACCACGGGCCAAAGTTGCCCTGCCGTCGACATGTCCGACGACTATAGGGTCGTCCCCACGACCCCGGGACTAGGTTGGCCCGCCGCCGACTTGTCCGACGCGTATAGGGTCGTCCCCACGACCCCGGGGCTAGATTGGCCCGCCACAGTCATGTCCGACGACTATAGGGTCGTCCCCACGACCCCGGGGCTAGATTGGCCCGCCACAGTCATGTCCGACGACTATAGGGTCGTCCCCACGACCCCGGGGCTAGATTGGCCCGGCACCGTCATGTCCGACGACTATAGGGTTGTCCCCACGACCCCGGGACTAGGTCGGCCCGCCGCCGACTTGTCCGACGACTATAGGGTCGTCCCCACGACCACGGGCCAAAGTTGCCCTGCCGTCGACATGTCCGACGACTATAGGGTCGTCCCCACGACCCCGGGAATAGGTTGGCCCGCCGCCGACATGTCCGACGACTATAGGGTCGTCCCCACGACCCCGGGACTAGATTGGCCCGCCACCGTCATGTCCGACGACTATACGGTCGTCCCCACGACCCCGGGACTAGGTTGGCCCCCCGCCGACAAGTCCGACGACTATAGGGTCGTCCCCACGACCCCGGGGCTAGATTGGCCCGCCACAGTCATGTCCGACGACTATAGGGTCGTCCCCACGACCCCCGGACTAGATTGCCCCGCCACCGTCATGTCCGACGACTATAGGGTCGACCCCACGACTACGGGCCAAAGTTGGCCAGCCGCCGACATGTCCGACGACCATACGGTCGTCCCCCGGCCCCGGGACTAGATTGGCCCGCCCCCGACTTGTCCGACGACTCTAGGGTCGTCCCCACGACCACGGGCCAAAGTTGGCCAGCCGCCGACATGTCCGACGTCTATAGGATCGTCCCCACGACCCCGGGACCAGGTTGGCCAGCCGCCGACATGTCCGACGACTATACGGTCTTCCCCACGACCACGGGACTAGGTTGGCCCGCCGCCGACTTGTCCGACGACTATAGGGTCGTCCCCACGATCCCGGGGCTAGATTGGCCCGCCACCGTCATGTCCGACGACAATGGGGTCGTCCCAACGACCACGGGCCAAAGTTGGCCAGCCGCCGACATATCCGCCGTCTATAGGGTCGCCCCCACGACCCCGGGGCTAGATTGGCCCGACACCGTCATGTCCGACGACTATACGGTCGTCCCAACGACCACGGGACTAGGTTGGCCCGCCGCCGACTTGTCCGACGACTATAGGGTCGTCCCCACGATCCCGGGACTAGATTGGCCCGCCACCAACATATCCGACGACTATAGGGTCGTCTCCACGACCCCGGGACTAGGTTGGCCCGCCGCCAACATGTCCGGCGACAATAGGGACGTCCCCGCGACCGCGGGACTAGGTTGGCCAGCCGCCGACGTGTCCGCCGTCTATAGGGTCGCCCCCCTGACCGCGGGACTAGGTTGGCCCGCCGCCGACTTGTCCGGCGACTATAGGGTCGTCCCCACGACCCCGGGACTAGATTGGCCCGCCACCGTCATGTCCGACGACTATAGGGTCGTCTCCACGACCCCGGGACTAGGTTGGCCCGCCGCCAACATGTCCGGCGACAATAGGGACGTCCCCGCGACCGCGGGACTAGGTTGGCCAGCCGCCGACGTGTCCGCCGTCTATAGGGTCGCCCCCCTGACCGCGGGACTAGGTTGGCCCGCCGCCGACTTGTCCGGCGACTATAGGGTCGTCCCCACGACCCCGGGACTAGATTGGCCCGCCACCGTCATGTCCGACGACTATAGGGTCGTCCCCACGACCCCGGGACTAGGTTGGCCCGCCACCGACTTTTCCGACGACTATAGGGTCGTCCCCACGACCCCGGGACTATGTTGGCCTGCCGCCGACATGTCCGACGACTATACGGTCGTCCCCACGACCACGGGACTAGGTTGGCCCGCCGCCGACTTGTCCGACGACTATAGGGTCGTCCCCGCGAACCCGGGACTACGTTGGCCAGTCACCGACATGTCCGACGACTATAGGGTCGTCCCCACGACCACGGGCCAAAGTTGCCCTGCCGCCGACATGTCCGACGACTATAGGGTCGTCCCCACGACCCCGGGACTAGATTGGCCCGCCACCGTCATGTCCGACGACTATACGGTCGTCCCCACGACCCCGGGACTAGGTTGGCCCGCCGCCGACAAGTCCGACGACTATAGGGTCGTCCCCACGACCCCGGGGCTAGATTGGCCCGCCACAGTCATGTCCGACGACTATAGGGTCGTCCCCACGACCCCCGGACTAGATTGCCCCGCCACCGTCATGTCCGACGACTATAGGGTCGACCCCACGACTACGGGCCACAGTTGGCCAGCCGCCGACATGTCCGACGACCATACGGTCGTCCCCCGGCCCCGGGACTAGATTGGCCCGCCCCCGACTTGTCCGACGACTCTAGGGTCGTCCCCACGACCACGGGCCAAAGTTGGCCAGCCGCCGACATGTCCGACGTCTATAGGATCGTCCCCACGACCCCGGGACCAGGTTGGCCAGCCGCCGACATGTCCGACGACTATACGGTCTTCCCCACGACCACGGGACTAGGTTGGCCCGCCGCCGACTTGTCCGACGACTATAGGGTCGTCCCCACGACCACGGGCCAAAGTTGCCCTGCCGTCGACATGTCCGACGACTATAGGGTCGTCCCCACGACCCCGGGAATAGGTTGGCCCGCCGCCGACTTGTCCGACGACTATAGGGTCGTCCCCGCGAACCCGGGACTACGTTGGCCAGTCACCGACATGTCCGACGACTATAGGGTCGTCCCCACGACCACGGGGCTAGATTGGCCCGGCACCGTCATGTCCGACGACTATAGGGTCGTCCCCACGACCCCGGGACTAGGTCGGCCCGCCGCCGACTTGTCCGACGACTATAGGGTCGTCCCCACGACCACGGGCCAAAGTTGCCCTGCCGTCGACATGTCCGACGACTATAGGGTCGTCCCCACGACCCCGGGACTAGGTTGGCCCGCCGCCGACTTGTCCGACGCGTATAGGGTCGTCCCCACGACCCCGGGGCTAGATTGGCCCGCCACAGTCATGTCCGACGACTATAGGGTCGTCCCCACGACCCCGGGGCTAGATTGGCCCGCCACAGTCATGTCCGACGACTATAGGGTCGTCCCCACGACCCCGGGGCTAGATTGGCCCGGCACCGTCATGTCCGACGACTATAGGGTTGTCCCCACGACCCCGGGACTAGGTCGGCCCGCCGCCGACTTGTCCGACGACTATAGGGTCGTCCCCACGACCACGGGCCAAAGTTGCCCTGCCGTCGACATGTCCGACGACTATAGGGTCGTCCCCACGACCCCGGGAATAGGTTGGCCCGCCGCCGACATGTCCGACGACTATAGGGTCGTCCCCACGACCCCGGGACTAGATTGGCCCGCCACCGTCATGTCCGACGACTATACGGTCGTCCCCACGACCCCGGGACTAGGTTGGCCCCCCGCCGACAAGTCCGACGACTATAGGGTCGTCCCCACGACCCCGGGGCTAGATTGGCCCGCCACAGTCATGTCCGACGACTATAGGGTCGTCCCCACGACCCCCGGACTAGATTGCCCCGCCACCGTCATGTCCGACGACTATAGGGTCGACCCCACGACTACGGGCCAAAGTTGGCCAGCCGCCGACATGTCCGACGACCATACGGTCGTCCCCCGGCCCCGGGACTAGATTGGCCCGCCCCCGACTTGTCCGACGACTCTAGGGTCGTCCCCACGACCACGGGCCAAAGTTGGCCAGCCGCCGACATGTCCGACGTCTATAGGATCGTCCCCACGACCCCGGGACCAGGTTGGCCAGCCGCCGACATGTCCGACGACTATACGGTCTTCCCCACGACCACGGGACTAGGTTGGCCCGCCGCCGACTTGTCCGACGACTATAGGGTCGTCCCCACGATCCCGGGGCTAGATTGGCCCGCCACCGTCATGTCCGACGACAATGGGGTCGTCCCAACGACCACGGGCCAAAGTTGGCCAGCCGCCGACATATCCGCCGTCTATAGGGTCGCCCCCACGACCCCGGGGCTAGATTGGCCCGACACCGTCATGTCCGACGACTATACGGTCGTCCCAACGACCACGGGACTAGGTTGGCCCGCCGCCGACTTGTCCGACGACTATAGGGTCGTCCCCACGATCCCGGGACTAGATTGGCCCGCCACCAACATATCCGACGACTATAGGGTCGTCTCCACGACCCCGGGACTAGGTTGGCCCGCCGCCAACATGTCCGGCGACAATAGGGACGTCCCCGCGACCGCGGGACTAGGTTGGCCAGCCGCCGACGTGTCCGCCGTCTATAGGGTCGCCCCCCTGACCGCGGGACTAGGTTGGCCCGCCGCCGACTTGTCCGGCGACTATAGGGTCGTCCCCACGACCCCGGGACTAGATTGGCCCGCCACCGTCATGTCCGACGACTATAGGGTCGTCTCCACGACCCCGGGACTAGGTTGGCCCGCCGCCAACATGTCCGGCGACAATAGGGACGTCCCCGCGACCGCGGGACTAGGTTGGCCAGCCGCCGACGTGTCCGCCGTCTATAGGGTCGCCCCCCTGACCGCGGGACTAGGTTGGCCCGCCGCCGACTTGTCCGGCGACTATAGGGTCGTCCCCACGACCCCGGGACTAGATTGGCCCGCCACCGTCATGTCCGACGACTATAGGGTCGTCCCCACGACCCCGGGACTAGGTCGGCCCGCCGCCGACTTGTCCGACGACTATAGGGTCGTCCCCACGACCCCGGGACTAGGTCGGCCCGCCGCCGACTTGTCCGACGACTATAGGGTCATCTCCACGACCCCGGACTAGGTTGGCCAGCCGCCGACATGTCCGACGAGTATAGGGTGGTCCCCACGACCACGGGCCAAAGTTGCCCTGCCGCCGACATGTCCGACGACTATGGGGTCGTCCCCACGACCCCGGGACTAGGTTGGCCCGCCGCCGACAAGTCCGACGACTATAGGGTCGTCCCCACGACCCCGGGGCTAGATTGGCCCGCCACAGTCATGTCCGACGACTATAGGGTCGTCCCCACGACCCCGGGGCTAGATTGCCCCGGCACCGTCATTTCCGACGACTATAGGGTCGTCCCCACGACCCCGGGACTAGGTCGGCCCGCCGCCGACTTGTCCGAAGACTATAGGGTCGTCCCCATGAACACGGGCCAAGGTTGCCCTGCCGCCGACATGTCCGACGACTATAGGGTCGTCCCCACGACCCCGGGACTAGATTGGCCCGCCACCGTCATGTCCGACGACTATACGGTCGTCCCCACGACCCCGGGACTAGGTTGGCCCGCCGCCGACTTGTCCGACGACTATAGGGTCGTCCCCACGACCCCGGGGCTAGATTGGCCCGCCACAGTCATGTCCGACGACTATAGGGTCGTCCCCACGACCCCGGGGCTAGATTGGCCCGGCACCGTCATGTCCGACGACTATAGGGTCGTCCCCACGACCCCGGGACTAGGTCGGCCCGCCGCCGACTTGTCCGACGACTATAGGGTCGTCCCCACGACCACGGGCCAAAGTTGCCCTGCCGTCGACATGTCCGACGACTATAGGGTCGTCCCCACGACCCCGGGAATAGGTTGGCCCGCCGCCGACTTGTCCGACGACTATAGGGTCGTCCCCGCGAACCCGGGACTACGTTGGCCAGTCACCGACATGTCCGACGACTATAGGGTCGTCCCCACGACCACGGGCCAAAGTTGCCCTGCCGCCGACATGTCCGACGACTATAGGGTCGTCCCCACGACCCCGGGACTAGATTGGCCCGCCACCGTCATGTCCGACGACTATACGGTCGTCCCCACGACCCCGGGACTAGGTTGGCCCGCCGCCGACAAGTCCGACGACTATAGGGTCGTCCCCACGACCCCGGGGCTAGATTGGCCCGCCACAGTCATGTCCGACGACTATAGGGTCGTCCCCACGACCCCCGGACTAGATTGCCCCGCCACCGTCATGTCCGACGACTACAGGGTCGACCCCACGACTACGGGCCAAAGTTGGCCAGCCGCCGACATGTCCGACGACCATACGGTCGTCCCCCGGCCCCGGGACTAGATTGGCCCGCCCCCGACTTGTCCGACGACTCTAGGGTCGTCCCCACGACCACGGGCCAAAGTTGGCCAGCCGCCGACATGTCCGACGTCTATAGGATCGTCCCCACGACCCCGGGACCAGGTTGGCCAGCCGCCGACATGTCCGACGACTATACGGTCTTCCCCACGACCACGGGACTAGGTTGGCCCGCCGCCGACTTGTCCGACGACTATAGGGTCGTCCCCACGATCCCGGGGCTAGATTGGCCCGCCACCGTCATGTCCGACGACAATGGGGTCGTCCCAACGACCACGGGCCAAAGTTGGCCAGCCGCCGACATATCCGCCGTCTATAGGGTCGCCCCCACGACCCCGGGGCTAGATTGGCCCGACACCGACTTGACCGACGACTATAGGGTCGTCCCCACGATCCCGGGACTAGATTGGCCCGCCACCAACATATCCGACGACTATAGGGTCGTCTCCACGACCCCGGGACTAGGTTGGCCCGCCGCCAACATGTCCGGCGACAATAGGGACGTCCCCGCGACCGCGGGACTAGGTTGGCCAGCCGCCGACGTGTCCGCCGTCTATAGGGTCGCCCCCCTGACCGCGGGACTAGGTTGGCCCGCCGCCGACTTGTCCGGCGACTATAGGGTCGTCCCCACGACCCCGGGACTAGATTGGCCCGCCACCGTCATGTCCGACGACTATAGGGTCGTCCCCACGACCCCGGGTCTAGATTGGCCCGCCACCAACATATCCGACGACTATAGGGTCGTCTCCACGACCCCGGGACTAGTTTGGCCCGCCGCCGACTTCTCCGACGACTATAGTGTCGTCCCCACGACCCCGGGACTAGATTGGCCCGCCACCGTCATGTCCGACGACAATAGGGTCGTCCCCACGACCACGGGCCAAAGTTGGCCAGCCGCCGACATGTCCGACGACTATACGGTCGTCCCAACGACCACGGGACTAGATTGGCCCGCCACCGTCATGTCCGACGACTATAGGGTCGTCCCCACGACCCCGGGACTAGGTTGGCCCGCCACCGACTTGTCCGACGACTATAGGGTCGTCCCCACGACCCCGGGACTATGTTGGCCTGCCGCCGACATGTCCGACGACTATACGGTCGTCCCCACGACCACGGGACTAGGTTGGCCCGCCGCCGACGTGTCCGACGACTATAGGGTCGTCCCCACGACCCCGGGTCTAGATTGGCCCGCCACCAACATATCCGACGACTATAGGGTCGTCCCCACGACCCCGGGACTAGGTTGGCCCGCCGCCGACTTGTCCGACGACTATAGGGTCGTCCCCACGATCCCGGGGCTAGATTGGCCCGCCACCGTCATGTCCGACGACAATGGGGTCGTCCCAACGACCACGGGCCAAAGTTGGCCAGCCGCCGACATATCCGCCGTCTATAGGGTCGCCCCCACGACCCCGGGGCTAGATTGGCCCGACACCGTCATGTCCGACGACTATAGGGTCGTCCCCACGATCCCGGGTCTAGATTGGCCCGCCACCAACATATCCGACGACTATAGGGTCGTCTCCACGACCCCGGGACTAGTTTGGCCCGCCGCCAACATGTCCGACGACTATAGGGTCGTCCCCACGATCCCGGGTCTAGATTGGCCCGCCACCAACATATCCGACGACTATAGGGTCGTCTCCACGACCCCGGGACTAGTTTGGCCCGCCGCCGACTTCTCCGACGACTATAGTGTCGTCCCCACGACCCCGGGGCTAGATTGGCCCGCCACCGTCATGTCCGACGACAATGGGGTCGTCCCAACGACCACGGGCCAAAGTTGGCCAGCCGCCGACATATCCGCCGTCTATAGGGTCGCCCCCACGACCCCGGGGCTAGATTGGCCCGACACCGTCATGTCCGACGACTATAGGGTCGTCCCCACGACCCCGGGGCTAGATTGGCCCGCCACAGTCATGTCCGACGACTATAGGGTCGTCCCCACGACCCCGGGGCTAGATTGCCCCGGCACCGTCATTTCCGACGACTATAGGGTCGTCCCCACGACCCCGGGACTAGGTCGGCCCGCCGCCGACTTGTCCGAAGACTATAGGGTCGTCCCCATGAACACGGGCCAAAGTTGCCCTGCCGCCGACATGTCCGACGACTATAGGGTCGTCCCCACGACCCCGGGTCTAGATTGGCCCGCCACCGTCATGTCCGACGACTATACGGTCGTCCCCACGACCCCGGGACTAGGTTGGCCCGCCGCCGACTTGTCCGACGACTATAGGGTCGTCCCCACGACCCCGGGGCTAGATTGGCCCGCCACAGTCATGTCCGACGACTATAGGGTCGTCCCCACGACCCCGGGGCTAGATTGGCCCGGCACCGTCATGTCCGACGACTATAGGGTCGTCCCCACGACCCCGGGACTAGGTCGGCCCGCCGGCGACTTGTCCGACGACTATAGGGTCGTCCCCACGACCACGGGCCAAAGTTGCCCTGCCGTCGACATGTCCGACGACTATAGGGTCGTCCCCACGACCCCGGGAATAGGTTGGCCCGCCGCCGACTTGTCCGACGACTATAGGGTCGTCCCCGCGAACCCGGGACTACGTTGGCCAGTCACCGACATGTCCGACGACTATAGGGTCGTCCCCACGACCACGGGCCAAAGTTGCCCTGCCGCCGACATGTCCGACGACTATAGGGTCGTCCCCACGACCCCGGGACTAGATTGGCCCGCCACCGTCATGTCCGACGACTATACGGTCGTCCCCACGACCCCGGGACTAGGTTGGCCCGCCGCCGACAAGTCCGACGACTATAGGGTCGTCCCCACGACCCCGGGGCTAGATTGGCCCGCCACAGTCATGTCCGACGACTATAGGGTCGTCCCCACGACCCCCGGACTAGATTGCCCCGCCACCGTCATGTCCGACGACTATAGGGTCGACCCCACGACTACGGGCCAAAGTTGGCCAGCCGCCGACATGTCCGACGACCATACGGTCGTCCCCACGACCCCGGGGCTAGATTGGCCCGCCACAGTCATGTCCGACGACTATAGGGTCGTCCCCACGACCCCCGGACTAGATTGCCCCGCCACCGTCATGTCCGACGACTATAGGGTCGACCCCACGACTACGGGCCAAAGTTGGCCCGCCCCCGACTTGTCCGACGACTCTAGGGTCGTCCCCACGACCACGGGCCAAAGTTGGCCAGCCGCCGACATGTCCGACGTCTATAGGATCGTCCCCACGACCCCGGGACCAGGTTGGCCAGCCGCCGACATGTCCGACGACTATACGGTCTTCCCCACGACCACGGGACTAGGTTGGCCCGCCGCCGACTTGTCCGACGACTATAGGGTCGTCCCCACGATCCCGGGGCTAGATTGGCCCGCCACCGTCATGTCCGACGACAATGGGGTCGTCCCAACGACCACGGGCCAAAGTTGGCCAGCCGCCGACATATCCGCCGTCTATAGGGTCGCCCCCACGACCCCGGGGCTAGATTGGCCCGACACCGTCATGTCCGACGACTATACGGTCGTCCCAACGACCACGGGACTAGGTTGGCCCGCCGCCGACTTGTCCGACGACTATAGGGTCGTCCCCACGATCCCGGGACTAGATTGGCCCGCCACCAACATATCCGACGACTATAGGGTCGTCTCCACGACCCCGGGACTAGGTTGGCCCGCCGCCAACATGTCCGGCGACAATAGGGACGTCCCCGCGACCGCGGGACTAGGTTGGCCAGCCGCCGACGTGTCCGCCGTCTATAGGGTCGCCCCCCTGACCGCGGGACTAGGTTGGCCCGCCACCGACTTGTCCGGCGACTATAGGGTCGTCCCCACGACCCCGGGACTAGATTGGCCCGCCACCGTCATGTCCGACGACTATAGGGTCGTCCCCACGACCCCGGGACTAGGTTGGCCCGCCACCGACTTGTCCGACGACTATAGGGTCGTCCCCACGACACCGGGACTATGTTGGCCTGCCGCCGACATGTCCGACGACTATACGGTCGTCCCCACGACCACGGGACTAGGTTGGCCCGCCGCCGACGTGTCCGACGACTATAGGGTCATCCCCACGATCCCGGGGCTAGATTGGCCCGCCACCGTCATGTCCGACGACAATGGGGCCGTCCCAACGACCACGGGCCAAAGTTGGCCAGCCGCCGACATATCCGCCGTCTATAGGGTCGCCCCCACGACCCCGGGGCTAGATTGGCCCGACACCGTCATGTCCGACGACTATAGGGTCGTCCCCACGATCCCGGGTCTAGATTGGCCCGCCACCAACATATCCGACGACTATAGGGTCGTCTCCACGACCCCGGGACTAGTTTGGCCCGCCGCCAACATTTCCGACGACTATAGGGTCGTCCCCACGATCCCGGGTCTAGATTGCCCCGCCACCAACATATCCGACGACTATAGGGTCGTCTCCACGACCCCGGGACTAGTTTGGCCCGCCGCCGACTTCTCCGACGACTATAGTGTCGTCCCCACGACCCCGGGACTAGATTGGCCCGCCACCGTCATGTCCGACGACAATAGGGTCGTCCCCACGACCACGGGCCAAAGTTGGCCAGCCGCCGACATGTCCGACGACTATACGGTCGTCCCAACGACCACGGGACTAGATTGGCCCGCCACCGTCATGTCCGACGACTATAGGGTCGTCCCCACGACCCCGGGACTAGGTTGGCCCGCCACCGACTTGTCCGACGACTATAGGGTCGTCCCCACGACCCCGGGACTATGTTGGCCTGCCGCCGACATGTCCGACGACTATACGGTCGTCCCCACGACCACGGGACTAGGTTGGCCCGCCGCCGACGTGTCCGACGACTATAGGGTCATCCCCACGATCCCGGGGCTAGATTGGCCCGCCACCGTCATGTCCGACGACAATGGGGCCGTCCCAACGACCACGGGCCAAAGTTGGCCAGCCGCCGACATATCCGCCGTCTATAGGGTCGCCCCCACGACCCCGGGGCTAGATTGGCCCGACACCGTCATGTCCGACGACTATAGGGTCGTCCCCACGATCCCGGGTCTAGATTGGCCCGCCACCAACATATCCGACGACTATAGGGTCGTCTCCACGACCCCGGGACTAGTTTGGCCCGCCGCCAACATGTCCGACGACTATAGGGTCGTCCCCACGATCCCGGGTCTAGATTGGCCCGCCACCAACATATCCGACGACTATAGGGTCGTCTCCACGACCCCGGGACTAGTTTGGCCCGCCGCCGACTTCTCCGACGACTATAGTGTCGTCCCCACGACCCCGGGACTAGATTGGCCCGCCACCGTCATGTCCGACGACAATAGGGTCGTCCCCACGACCACGGGCCAAAGTTGGCCAGCCGCCGACATGTCCGACGACTATACGGTCGTCCCAACGACCACGGGACTAGGTTGGCCCGCCGCCGACTTGTCCGACGACTATAGGGTCGTCCCCACGACCCCGGGACTAGGTTGGCCCGCCGCCGACTTGTCCGGCGACTATAGGGTCGTCCCCACGACCTCGGGACTAGATTGGCCCGCCACCGTCATGTCCGACGACTATAGGGTCGTCCCCACGACCCCGGGACTAGGTTGGCCCGCCGCCGACTTGTCCGACGACTATAGGGTCGTCCCCACGGCCCAGGGACTAGGGTGGCCCGCCGCCGACTTGTCCGACGACTATAGGGTCGTCCCCACGACCCCGGGACTAGGTTGGCCCGCCGCCGACTTGTCCGGCGACTATAGGGTCGTCCCCACGACCCCGGGACTAGATTGGCCCGCCACCGTCATGTCCGACGACTATAGGGTCGTCCCCACGACCCCGGGACTAGGTTGGCCCGCCGCCGACTTGTCCGACGACTATAGGGTCGTCCCCACGGCCCAGGGACTAGGGTGGCCCGCCGCCGACTTTTCCGACGACTATAGGGTCGTCCCCACGACCCCGGGACTAGATTGGCCCGCCACCGTCATGTCCGACGACTATAGGATCGACCCCACGACTACGGGCCAAAGTTGGCCAGCCGCCGACATGTCCGACGACCATACGGTCGTCCCCACGGCACCGGGACTAGATTGGCCCGCCACCGACTTGTCCGACGACTATAGGGTCGTCCCCACGACCCCGGGACTAGATTGGCCCGCCACCGTCATGTCCGACGACTATAGGGTCGTCCCCACGACCCTGGGACTAGGTCGGCCCGCCGCCGACTTGTCCGACGACTATAGGGTCGTCCCCACGACCCCGGGACTAGGTTGGCCCGCCGCCGACTTGTCCGACGACTATAGGGTCATCTCCACGACCCCGGGACTAGGTTGGCCAGCCGCCGACATGTCCGACGAGTATAGGGTGGTCCCCACGACCACGGGCCAAAGTTGCCCTGCCGCCGACATGTCCGACGACTATGGGGTCGTCCCCACGACCCCGGGACTAGGTTGGCCCGCCGCCGACAAGTCCGACGACTATAGGGTCGTCCCCACGACCCCGGGGCTAGATTGGCCCGCCACAGTCATGTCCGACGACTATAGGGTCGTCCCCACGACCCCGGGGCTAGATTGCCCCGGCACCGTCATTTCCGACGACTATAGGGTCGTCCCCACGACCCCGGGACTAGGTCGGCCCGCCGCCGACTTGTCCGAAGACTATAGGGTCGTCCCCATGAACACGGGCCAAAGTTGCCCTGCCGCCGACATGTCCGACGACTATAGGGTCGTCCCCACGACCCCGGGTCTAGATTGGCCCGCCACCGTCATGTCCGACGACTATACGGTCGTCCCCACGACCCCGGGACTAGGTTGGCCCGCCGCCGACTTGTCCGACGACTATAGGGTCGTCCCCACGACCCCGGGGCTAGATTGGCCCGCCACAGT
This sequence comes from Andrena fulva, assembly GCA_946251845.1. Classification (NCBI taxonomy): domain Eukaryota; kingdom Metazoa; phylum Arthropoda; class Insecta; order Hymenoptera; family Andrenidae; genus Andrena; species Andrena fulva. The sequence continues at coordinate 163,802 of CAMITZ010000198.1, forward strand.
CATGTCCGACGACTATAGGGTCTTCCCCACGACCCCGGGGCTAGATTGGCCCGGCACCGTCATGTCCGACGACTATAGGGTCGTCCCCGTGAACACGGGCCAAAGTTGCCCTGCCGCCGACATGTCCGACGACTATAGGGTCGTCCCCACGACCCCGGGTCTAGATTGGCCCGCCACCGTCATGTCCGACGACTATACGGTCGTCCCCACGACCCCGGGACTAGGTTGGCCCGCCGCCGACTTGTCCGACGACTATAGGGTCGTCCCCACGACCCCGGGGCTAGATTGGCCCGCCACAGCCATGTCCGACGACTATAGGGTCGTCCCCACGACCCCGGGGCTAGATTGGCCCGGCACCGTCATGTCCGACGACTATAGGGTCGTCCCCACGACCCCGGGACTAGGTCGGCCCGCCGGCGACTTGTCCGACGACTATAGGGTCGTCCCCACGACCACGGGCCAAAGTTGCCCTGCCGTCGACATGTCCGACGACTATAGGGTCGTCCCCACGACCCCGGGAATAGGTTGGCCCGCCGCCGACTTGTCCGACGACTATAGGGTCGTCCCCGCGAACCCGGGACTACGTTGGCCAGTCACCGACATGTCCGACGACTATAGGGTCGTCCCCACGACCACGGGCCAAAGTTGCCCTGCCGCCGACATGTCCGACGACTATAGGGTCGTCCCCACGACCCCGGGACTAGATTGGCCCGCCACCGTCATGTCCGACGACTATACGGTCGTCCCCACGACCCCGGGACTAGGTTGGCCCGCCGCCGACAAGTCCGACGACTATAGGGTCGTCCCCACGACCCCGGGGCTAGATTGGCCCGCCACAGTCATGTCCGACGACTATAGGGTCGTCCCCACGACCCCCGGACTAGATTGCCCCGCCACCGTCATGTCCGACGACTATAGGGTCGACCCCACGACTACGGGCCAAAGTTGGCCAGCCGCCGACATGTCCGACGACCATACGGTCGTCCCCACGACCCCGGGGCTAGATTGGCCCGCCACAGTCATGTCCGACGACTATAGGGTCGTCCCCACGACCCCCGGACTAGATTGCCCCGCCACCGTCATGTCCGACGACTATAGGGTCGACCCCACGACTACGGGCCAAAGTTGGCCCGCCCCCGACTTGTCCGACGACTCTAGGGTCGTCCCCACGACCACGGGCCAAAGTTGGCCAGCCGCCGACATGTCCGACGTCTATAGGATCGTCCCCACGACCCCGGGACCAGGTTGGCCAGCCGCCGACATGTCCGACGACTATACGGTCTTCCCCACGACCACGGGACTAGGTTGGCCCGCCGCCGACTTGTCCGACGACTATAGGGTCGTCCCCACGATCCCGGGGCTAGATTGGCCCGCCACCGTCATGTCCGACGACAATGGGGTCGTCCCAACGACCACGGGCCAAAGTTGGCCAGCCGCCGACATATCCGCCGTCTATAGGGTCGCCCCCACGACCCCGGGGCTAGATTGGCCCGACACCGTCATGTCCGACGACTATACGGTCGTCCCAACGACCACGGGACTAGGTTGGCCCGCCGCCGACTTGTCCGACGACTATAGGGTCGTCCCCACGATCCCGGGACTAGATTGGCCCGCCACCAACATATCCGACGACTATAGGGTCGTCTCCACGACCCCGGGACTAGGTTGGCCCGCCGCCAACATGTCCGGCGACAATAGGGACGTCCCCGCGACTGCGGGACTAGGTTGGCCAGCCGCCGACGTGTCCGCCGTCTATAGGGTCGCCCCCCTGACCGCGGGACTAGGTTGGCCCGCCACCGACTTGTCCGGCGACTATAGGGTCGTCCCCACGACCCCGGGACTAGATTGGCCCGCCACCGTCATGTCCGACGACTATAGGGTCGTCCCCACGACCCCGGGACTAGGTTGGCCCGCCACCGACTTGTCCGACGACTATAGGGTCGTCCCCACGACACCGGGACTATGTTGGCCTGCCGCCGACATGTCCGACGACTATACGGTCGTCCCCACGACCACGGGACTAGGTTGGCCCGCCGCCGACGTGTCCGACGACTATAGGGTCATCCCCACGATCCCGGGGCTAGATTGGCCCGCCACCGTCATGTCCGACGACAATGGGGCCGTCCCAACGACCACGGGCCAAAGTTGGCCAGCCGCCGACATATCCGCCGTCTATAGGGTCGCCCCCACGACCCCGGGGCTAGATTGGCCCGACACCGTCATGTCCGACGACTATAGGGTCGTCCCCACGATCCCGGGTCTAGATTGGCCCGCCACCAACATATCCGACGACTATAGGGTCGTCTCCACGACCCCGGGCCTAGTTTGGCCCGCCGCCAACATTTCCGACGACTATAGGGTCGTCCCCACGATCCCGGGTCTAGATTGGCCCGCCACCAACATATCCGACGACTATAGGGTCGTCTCCACGACCCCGGGACTAGTTTGGCCCGCCGCCGACTTCTCCGACGACTATAGTGTCGTCCCCACGACCCCGGGACTAGATTGGCCCGCCACCGTCATGTCCGACGACAATAGGGTCGTCCCCACGACCACGGGCCAAAGTTGGCCAGCCGCCGACATGTCCGACGACTATACGGTCGTCCCAACGACCACGGGACTAGATTGGCCCGCCACCGTCATGTCCGACGACTATAGGGTCGTCCCCACGACCCCGGGACTAGGTTGGCCCGCCACCGACTTGTCCGACGACTATAGGGTCGTCCCCACGACCCCGGGACTATGTTGGCCTGCCGCCGACATGTCCGACGACTATACGGTCGTCCCCACGACCACGGGACTAGGTTGGCCCGCCGCCGACGTGTCCGACGACTATAGGGTCATCCCCACGATCCCGGGGCTAGATTGGCCCGCCACCGTCATGTCCGACGACAATGGGGCCGTCCCAACGACCACGGGCCAAAGTTGGCCAGCCGCCGACATATCCGCCGTCTATAGGGTCGCCCCCACGACCCCGGGGCTAGATTGGCCCGACACCGTCATGTCCGACGACTATAGGGTCGTCCCCACGATCCCGGGTCTAGATTGGCCCGCCACCAACATATCCGACGACTATAGGGTCGTCTCCACGACCCCGGGACTAGTTTGGCCCGCCGCCAACATGTCCGACGACTATAGGGTCGTCCCCACGATCCCGGGTCTAGATTGGCCCGCCACCAACATATCCGACGACTATAGGGTCGTCTCCACGACCCCGGGACTAGTTTGGCCCGCCGCCGACTTCTCCGACGACTATAGTGTCGTCCCCACGACCCCGGGACTAGATTGGCCCGCCACCGTCATGTCCGACGACAATAGGGTCGTCCCCACGACCACGGGCCAAAGTTGGCCAGCCGCCGACATGTCCGACGACTATACGGTCGTCCCAACGACCACGGGACTAGGTTGGCCCGCCGCCGACTTGTCCGACGACTATAGGGTCGTCCCCACGACCCCGGGACTAGGTTGGCCCGCCACCGTCATGTCCGACGACTATAGGGTCGTCCCCACGACCCCGGGACTAGGTTGGCCCGCCGCCGACTTGTCCGACGACTATAGGGTCGTCCCCACGGCCCAGGGACTAGGGTGGCCCGCCGCCGACTTGTCCGACGACTATAGGGTCGTCCCCACGACCCCGGGACTAGGTTGGCCCGCCGCCGACTTGTCCGGCGACTATAGGGTCGTCCCCACGGCCCAGGGACTAGGGTGGCCCGCCGCCGACTTGTCCGACGACTATAGGGTCGTCCCCACGACCCCGGGACTAGTTTGGCCCGCCGCCAACATGTCCGACGACTATAGGGTCGTCCCCACGATCCCGGGTCTAGATTGGCCCGCCACCAACATATCCGACGACTATAGGGTCGTCTCCACGACCCCGGGACTAGTTTGGCCCGCCGCCGACTTCTCCGACGACTATAGTGTCGTCCCCACGACCCCGGGACTAGATTGGCCCGCCACCGTCATGTCCGACGACAATAGGGTCGTCCCCACGACCACGGGCCAAAGTTGGCCAGCCGCCGACATGTCCGACGACTATACGGTCGTCCCCACGACCACGGGACTAGGTTGGCCCGCCGCCGACGTGTCCGACGACTATAGGGTCATCCCCACGATCCCGGGGCTAGATTGGCCCGCCACCGTCATGTCCGACGACAATGGGGCCGTCCCAACGACCACGGGCCAAAGTTGGCCAGCCGCCGACATATCCGCCGTCTATAGGGTCGCCCCCACGACCCCGGGGCTAGATTGGCCCGACACCGTCATGTCCGACGACTATAGGGTCGTCCCCACGATCCCGGGTCTAGATTGGCCCGCCACCAACATATCCGACGACTATAGGGTCGTCTCCACGACCCCGGGACTAGTTTGGCCCGCCGCCAACATGTCCGACGACTATAGGGTCGTCCCCACGATCCCGGGTCTAGATTGGCCCGCCACCAACATATCCGACGACTATAGGGTCGTCTCCACGACCCCGGGACTAGTTTGGCCCGCCGCCGACTTCTCCGACGACTATAGTGTCGTCCCCACGACCCCGGGACTAGATTGGCCCGCCACCGTCATGTCCGACGACAATAGGGTCGTCCCCACGACCACGGGCCAAAGTTGGCCAGCCGCCGACATGTCCGACGACTATACGGTCGTCCCAACGACCACGGGACTAGGTTGGCCCGCCGCCGACTTGTCCGACGACTATAGGGTCGTCCCCACGACCCCGGGACTAGGTTGGCCCGCCGCCGACTTGTCCGGCGACTATAGGGTCGTCCCCACGACCTCGGGACTAGATTGGCCCGCCACCGTCATGTCCGACGACTATAGGGTCGTCCCCACGACCCCGGGACTAGGTTGGCCCGCCGCCGACTTGTCCGACGACTATAGGGTCGTCCCCACGGCCCAGGGACTAGGGTGGCCCGCCGCCGACTTGTCCGACGACTATAGGGTCGTCCCCACGACCCCGGGACTAGGTTGGCCCGCCGCCGACTTGTCCGGCGACTATAGGGTCGTCCCCACGACCCCGGGACTAGATTGGCCCGCCACCGTCATGTCCGACGACTATAGGGTCGTCCCCACGACCCCGGGACTAGGTTGGCCCGCCGCCGACTTGTCCGACGACTATAGGGTCGTCCCCACGGCCCAGGGACTAGGGTGGCCCGCCGCCGACTTTTCCGACGACTATAGGGTCGTCCCCACGACCCCGGGATTATGTTGGCCTGCCGCCGACTTGTCCGACGACTATAGGGTCGTCCCCACGACCCCGGGACTAGGTTGGCCAGCCGCCGACATGTCCGACGACTATACGGTCGTCCCCACGGCCCCAGGACTAGATTGGCCCGCCGCCGACATGTCCGACGACTATAGGGTCGTCCCCACGACCCTGGGACTAGATTGGCCCGCCACCGTCATGTCCGACGACTATAGGGTCGTCTCCACGACCCCGGGACTAGGTTGGCCCGCCGCCGACTTGTCCGACGACTATAGGGTCGGCCCCACGACCCCGGGCCTACGTTGGCCCGCCGCCGAAATGTCCGACGACTATAGGGTCGTCCCCACGGCCCTGGGACTAGATTGGCCCGCCACCGTCATGTCCGACGACTATAGGATCGACCCCACGACTACGGGCCAAAGTTGGCCAGCCGCCGACATGTCCGACGACCATACGGTCGTCCCCACGGCACCGGGACTAGATTGGCCCGCCACCGACTTGTCCGACGACTATAGGGTCGTCCCCACGACCCCGGGACTAGATTGGCCCGCCACCGTCATGTCCGACGACTATAGGGTCGTCCCCACGACCCCGGGACTAGGTCGGCCCGCCGCCGACTTGTCCGACGACTATAGGGTCGTCCCCACGACCCCGGGACTAGGTTGGCCCGCCGCCGACTTGTCCGACGACTATAGGGTCATCTCCACGACCCCGGGACTAGGTTGGCCAGCCGCCGACATGTCCGACGAGTATAGGGTGGTCCCCACGACCACGGGCCAAAGTTGCCCTGCCGCCGACATGTCCGACGACTATGGGGTCGTCCCCACGACCCCGGGACTAGGTTGGCCCGCCGCCGACAAGTCCGACGACTATAGGGTCGTCCCCACGACCCCGGGGCTAGATTGGCCCGCCACAGTCATGTCCGACGACTATAGGGTCGTCCCCACGACCCCGGGGCTAGATTGCCCCGGCACCGTCATTTCCGACGACTATAGGGTCGTCCCCACGACCCCGGGACTAGGTCGGCCCGCCGCCGACTTGTCCGAAGACTATAGGGTCGTCCCCATGAACACGGGCCAAAGTTGCCCTGCCGCCGACATGTCCGACGACTATAGGGTCGTCCCCACGACCCCGGGTCTAGATTGGCCCGCCACCGTCATGTCCGACGACTATACGGTCGTCCCCACGACCCCGGGACTAGGTTGGCCCGCCGCCGACTTGTCCGACGACTATAGGGTCGTCCCCACGACCCCGGGGCTAGATTGGCCCGCCACAGTCATGTCCGACGACTATAGGGTCGTCCCCACGACCCCGGGGCTAGATTGGCCCGGCACCGTCATGTCCGACGACTATAGGGTCGTCCCCACGACCCCGGGACTAGGTCGGCCCGCCGCCGACTTGTCCGACGACTATAGGGTCGTCCCCACGACCACGGGCCAAAGTTGCCCTGCCGTCGACATGTCCGACGACTATAGGGTCGTCCCCACGACCCCGGGAATAGGTTGGCCCGCCGCCGACTTGTCCGACGACTATAGGGTCGTCCCCGCGAACCCGGGACTACGTTGGCCAGTCACCGACATGTCCGACGACTATAGGGTCGTCCCCACGACCACGGGCCAAAGTTGCCCTGCCGCCGACATGTCCGACGACTATAGGGTCGTCCCCACGACCCCGGGACTAGATTGGCCCGCCACCGTCATGTCCGACGACTATACGGTCGTCCCCACGACCCCGGGACTAGGTTGGCCCGCCGCCGACAAGTCCGACGACTATAGGGTCGTCCCCACGACCCCGGGGCTAGATTGGCCCGCCACAGTCATGTCCGACGACTATAGGGTCGTCCCCACGACCCCCGGACTAGATTGCCCCGCCACCGTCATGTCCGACGACTATAGGGTCGACCCCACGACTACGGGCCAAAGTTGGCCAGCCGCCGACATGTCCGACGACCATACGGTCGTCCCCCGGCCCCGGGACTAGATTGGCCCGCCCCCGACTTGTCCGACGACTCTAGGGTCGTCCCCACGACCACGGGCCAAAGTTGGCCAGCCGCCGACATGTCCGACGTCTATAGGATCGTCCCCACGACCCCGGGACCAGGTTGGCCAGCCGCCGACATGTCCGACGACTATACGGTCTTCCCCACGACCACGGGACTAGGTTGGCCCGCCGCCGACTTGTCCGACGACTATAGGGTCGTCCCCACGATCCCGGGGCTAGATTGGCCCGCCACCGTCATGTCCGACGACAATGGGGTCGTCCCAACGACCACGGGCCAAAGTTGGCCAGCCGCCGACATATCCGCCGTCTATAGGGTCGCCCCCACGACCCCGGGGCTAGATTGGCCCGACACCGTCATGTCCGACGACTATACGGTCGGCCCAACGACCACGGGACTAGGTTGGCCCGCCGCCGACTTGTCCGACGACTATAGGGTCGTCCCCACGATCCCGGGACTAGATTGGCCCGCCACCAACATATCCGACGACTATAGGGTCGTCTCCACGACCCCGGGACTAGGTTGGCCCGCCGCCAACATGTCCGGCGACAATAGGGACGTCCCCGCGACCGCGGGACTAGGTTGGCCAGCCGCCGACGTGTCCGCCGTCTATAGGGTCGCCCCCCTGACCGCGGGACTAGGTTGGCCCGCCGCCGACTTGTCCGGCGACTATAGGATCGTCCCCACGACCCCGGGACCAGGTTGGCCAGCCGCCGACATGTCCGACGACTATACGGTCTTCCCCACGACCACGGGACTAGGTTGGCCCGCCGCCGACTTGTCCGACGACTATAGGGTCGTCCCCACGATCCCGGGGCTAGATTGGCCCGCCACCGTCATGTCCGACGACAATGGGGTCGTCCCAACGACCACGGGCCAAAGTTGGCCAGCCGCCGACATATCCGCCGTCTATAGGGTCGCCCCCACGACCCCGGGGCTAGATTGGCCCGACACCGTCATGTCCGACGACTATACGGTCGGCCCAACGACCACGGGACTAGGTTGGCCCGCCGCCGACTTGTCCGACGACTATAGGGTCGTCCCCACGATCCCGGGACTAGATTGGCCCGCCACCAACATATCCGACGACTATAGGGTCGTCTCCACGACCCCGGGACTAGGTTGGCCCGCCGCCAACATGTCCGGCGACAATAGGGACGTCCCCGCGACCGCGGGACTAGGTTGGCCAGCCGCCGACGTGTCCGCCGTCTATAGGGTCGCCCCCCTGACCGCGGGACTAGGTTGGCCCGCCGCCGACTTGTCCGGCGACTATAGGGTCGTCCCCACGACCCCGGGACTAGATTGGCCCGCCACCGTCATGTCCGACGACTATAGGGTCGTCCCCACGACCCCGGGACTAGTTTGGCCCGCCACCGACTTGTCCGACGACTATAGGGTCGTCCCCACGACCCCGGGACTATGTTGGCCTGCCGCCGACATGTCCGACGACTATACGGTCGTCCCCACGACCACGGGACTAGGTTGGCCCGCCGCCGACGTGTCCGACGACTATAGGGTCATCCCCACGATCCCGGGGCTAGATTGGCCCGCCACCGTCATGTCCGACGACAATGGGGCCGTCCCAACGACCACGGGCCAAAGTTGGCCAGCCGCCGACATATCCGCCGTCTATAGGGTCGCCCCCACGACCCCGGGGCTAGATTGGCCCGACACCGTCATGTCCGACGACTATAGGGTCGTCCCCACGATCCCGGGTCTAGATTGGCCCGCCACCAACATATCCGACGACTATAGGGTCGTCTCCACGACCCCGGGACTAGTTTGGCCCGCCGCCAACATGTCCGACGACTATAGGGTCGTCCCCACGATCCCGGGTCTAGATTGGCCCGCCACCAACATATCCGACGACTATAGGGTCGTCTCCACGACCCCGGGACTAGTTTGGCCCGCCGCCGACTTCTGCGACGACTATAGTGTCGTCCCCACGACCCCGGGACTAGATTGGCCCGCCACCGTCATGTCCGACGACAATAGGGTCGTCCCCACGACCACGGGCCAAAGTTGGCCAGCCGCCGACATGTCCGACGACTATACGGTCGTCCCAACGACCACGGGACTAGATTGGCCCGCCACCGTCATGTCCGACGACTATAGGGTCGTCCCCACGACCCCGGGACTAGGTTGGCCCGCCACCGACTTGTCCGACGACTATAGGGTCGTCCCCACGACCCCGGGACTATGTTGGCCTGCCGCCGACATGTCCGACGACTATACGGTCGTCCCCACGACCACGGGACTAGGTTGGCCCGCCGCCGACGTGTCCGACGACTATAGGGTCATCCCCACGATCCCGGGGCTAGATTGGCCCGCCACCGTCATGTCCGACGACAATGGGGCCGTCCCAACGACCACGGGCCAAAGTTGGCCAGCCGCCGACATATCCGCCGTCTATAGGGTCGCCCCCACGACCCCGGGGCTAGATTGGCCCGACACCGTCATGTCCGACGACTATAGGGTCGTCCCCACGATCCCGGGTCTAGATTGGCCCGCCACCAACATATCCGACGACTATAGGGTCGTCTCCACGACCCCGGGACTAGTTTGGCCCGCCGCCAACATGTCCGACGACTATAGGGTCGTCCCCACGATCCCGGGTCTAGATTGGCCCGCCACCAACATATCCGACGACTATAGGGTCGTCTCCACGACCCCGGGACTAGTTTGGCCCGCCGCCGACTTCTCCGACGACTATAGTGTCGTCCCCACGACCCCGGGACTAGATTGGCCCGCCACCGTCATGTCCGACGACAATAGGGTCGTCCCCACGACCACGGGCCAAAGTTGGCCAGCCGCCGACATGTCCGACGACTATACGGTCGTCCCAACGACCACGGGACTAGGTTGGCCCGCCGCCGACTTGTCCGACGACTATAGGGTCGTCCCCACGACCCCGGGAATAGGTTGGCCCGCCGCCGACTTGTCCGGCGACTATAGGGTCGTCCCCACGACCCCGGGACTAGATTGGCCCGCCACCGTCATGTCCGACGACTATAGGGTCGTCCCCACGACCCCGGGACTAGGTTGGCCCGCCGCCGACTTGTCCGACGACTATAGGGTCGTCCCCACGGCCCAGGGACTAGGGTGGCCCGCCGCCGACTTGTCCGACGACTATAGGGTCGTCCCCACGACCCCGGGACTAGGTTGGCCCGCCGCCGACTTGTCCGGCGACAATAGGGTCGTCCCCACGACCCCGGGACTAGATTGGCCCGCCACCGTCATGTCCGACGACTATAGGGTCGTCCCCACGACCCCGGGACTAGGTTGGCCCGCCGCCGACTTGTCCGACGACTATAGGGTCGTCCCCACGGCCCAGGGACTAGGGTGGCCCGCCGCCGACTTTTCCGACGACTATAGGGTCGTCCCCACGACCCCGGGATTATGTTGGCCTGCCGCCGACTTGTCCGACGACTATAGGGTCGTCCCCACGACCCCGGGACTAGGTTGGCCAGCCGCCGACATGTCCGACGACTATACGGTCGTCCCCACGGCCCCAGGACCAAATTGGCCCGCCGCCGACATGTCCGACGACTATAGGGTCGTCCCCACGACCCTGGGACTAGATTGGCCCGCCACCGTCATGTCCGACGACTATAGGGTCGTCTCCACGACCCCGGGACTAGGTTGGTCCGCCGCCGACTTGTCCGACGACTATAGGGTCGGCCCCACGACCCCGGGCCTACGTTGGCCCGCCGCCGAAATGTCCGACGACTATAGGGTCGTCCCCACGGCCCTGGGACTAGATTGGCCCGCCACCGTCATGTCCGACGACTATAGGATCGACCCCACGACTACGGGCCAAAGTTGGCCAGCCGCCGACATGTCCGACGACCATACGGTCGTCCCCACGGCACCGGGACTAGATTGGCCCGCCACCGACTTGTCCGACGACTATAGGGTCGTCCCCACGACCCCGGGACTATGTTGGCCTGCCGCCGACATATCCGCCGTCTATAGGGTCGCCCCCACGACCCCGGGACTAGGTTGGCCCGCTGCCGACTTGTCCGACGACTATAGGGTCGTCCCCACGACCCCGGGACTAGGTTGGCCCGCCGCCGACTTGTCCGACGACTATAGGGTCGTCCCCACGACCCCGGGACTAGGTTGGCCCGCCACCGTCATGTCCGACGACTATAGGATCGACCCCACGACTACGGGCCAAAGTTGGCCAGCCGCCGACATGTCCGACGACCATACGGTCGTCCCCACGGCACCGGGACTAGATTGGCCCGCCACCGACTTGTCCGACGACTATAGGGTCGTCCCCACGACCCCGGGACTAGGTTGGCCCGCCGCCGACATGTCCGACGACTATAGGGTCGTCTCCACGACCCCGGGACTAGGTTGGCCAGCCGCCGACATGTCCGACGACTATGGGGTCGTCCCCACGACCCCGGGACTAGATTGGCCCGCCACCATCATGTCCGACGACTATACGGTCGTCCACACGTCCACTGGCCAAAGTTGCCCAGCCGCAGACATGTCCGACGACTATAGGGTCGTCCCCACGATCCCGGGACTAGGTTGGCCCGCCGCCGACATGTCCGACGACTATAGGGTCGTCCCCACGACCCCGGGACTAGGTTGGCCAGCCGCCGACATGTCCGACGACTATAGCGTCGTCCCCACGACCCCGGGACTAGCTTGGCCCGCCACCGTCATGTCCGACGACTATAGGGTCGTCCCCACGGCCCCGGCAATAGATTGGTCCACCACCGTCATGACCGACGACTACAGGGTCGTCCCCATGACCCCGGGACTAGGTTGGCCCGCCGCCGACTTGTCCGACGACTATAGTGTCGTCCCCACGACCCCGGGACTAGATTGGCCCGCCACCGTCATGTCCGACGACTATAGGGTCGTCCCCACGGCCCCGGCAATAGATTGGTCCACCACCGTCATGACCGACGACTACAGGGTCGTCCCCATGACCCCGGGACTAGGTTGGCCCGCCGCCGACTTGTCCGACGACTATAGGGTCGTCCCCACGACCCCGGGGCTAGATTGCCCCGGCACCGTCATGTCCGACGACTATAGGGTCGTCCCCACGACCCCGGGACTAGGTTGGCCCGCCGCCGACTTGTCCGACGACTATAGGGTCGTCTCCACGACGCCGGGACTAGGTCGGCCAGTCACCGACATGTCCCACGACTATTGGGTCGTCACCACGACCATGGGCCAAAGTTGCCCTGCCGCCGACATGTACGACGACTATAGGGTCGTCCCCACGAACACGGGCCAAAGTTGCCCTGCCGCCGACATGTCCGACGACTATAGGGTCGTCCCCACGACCCCGGGGCTAGATTGACCCGCCACCGTCATGTCCGACGACTATAGGGTCGTCCCTACGACCCCGGGGCTCGATTGCCCCGGCACCGTCATGTCCGACGACTATAGGGCCGTCCCCACGACCCCGGGACTAGGTCGGCCCGCCGCCGACTTGTCCGACGACTATAGGGTCGTCCCCAAGACCACGGGCCAAAGTTGCCCTGCCGCCGACATGTCCGACGACTATAGGGTCGTCCCCACGACCACTGTCCAATGTTGCCCAGCCGCCGACATGTCCGACGACTATACGGTCGTCCCCACGACCCCGGGACTAGGTTGGCCCGCCGCCGACGTGTCCTACGACTATGGGGTCGTCCCCACGACCACGAGACGAGGTTGGCCAGCCGCCGACATGTCCGACGACTATAGGGTCGTCCCCACGACCCCGGGTCTAGGTTGGCCCGCCGCCGACTTGTCCGACGACTATAGGGTCGTCCCCACGACCCCGGGAGTAGGTTGGCCCGCCGCCGACTTGTCCGACGTCTATAGGGTCGTCCCTACCACCCCGGGACTAGGTTGGCCAGCCGCCGACATGTCCGACGTCTATAGGGTCGTCCCCGCGACCCCGGGGCTTGATTGCCCCGGCACCGTCATGTCCGACGACTATAGGGTCGTCCCCAGGACCACGGGACTAGGTTGGCCCGCCGCCGACATGTCCGACGTCTATAGGGTCGTCCCCACGCCCCGGGCCAAAGTTGGCCAGCCGCCGACATGTCCGACGACTATACGGTCGTCCCCACGACCCCGGGACTAGGTTGGCCCGCCGCCGACGTGACCTACGACTATGGGGTCGTCCCCACGACCACGAGACGAGGTTGGCCAGCCGCCGACATGTCCGACGACTATAGGGTCGTCCCCACGCCCCGGGCCAAAGTTGGCCCACCACCGTCATGTCCGACGACTATAGGGTCGTCCCCACGACACCGGGGCTAGGTAGGCCCGCCGCCGACTTGTGCCGACGACTATAGGGTCGTCCCCACGACCCCGGGACTAGATTGGCCCGCCACCATCATGTCCGACGTCTATAGGGTCGTTCCCACGACCACGGGCCAAAGTTGGCCAGCCGCCGACATATCCGACGACTATAGGATCGTCCCCACGACCACGGGCCAAAGTTGGCCAGCCGCCAAAATGTCCAACGACTATAGGGTCGTCCCCACGACCCCGGGACTAGGTTGGCCAGCCGCCGACATGTCCGACGACTATAGCGTCGTCCCCACGACCCCGCGACTAGATTGGCCCGACACCGTCATGTCCGACGACTATAGGGTCGTCCCCACGGCCCCGGCAATAGATTGGTCCACCACCGTCATGACCGACGACTACAGGGTCGTCCCCATGACCCCGGGACTAGGTTGGCCCGCCGCCGACTTGTCCGACGACTATAGGGTCGTCCCCACGACCCCGGGGCTAGATTGCCCCGGCACCGTCATGTCCGACGACTATAGGGTCGTCCCCACGACCCCGGGGCTAGATTGGCCCGCCACCGTCATGTCCGACGACTATAGGGTCGTCCCCACGACCACGGGACTAGATTGGCCCGCCACCGACATGTCCGACGACTATAGGGACGTCCCCACGACCACGGGCCAATGTTGCCCAGCCGCCGACATGTCCGACGACTATAGGGTCGTCTCCACGACCCCGGGACTAGAGTGGCCCGCCACCGTCATGTCCGACGAGTATAGGGACGTCCCCACGACCACGGGCCAATGTTGCCCAGCCGCCGACATGTCCGACGACTATAGGGTCGTCCCCACGACCCCGGGACTACATTGTCCCGCCACCGACATGTCCGGCGACTATAGGGTCGCCCCACGATCCCGGGACTAGGTTGGCCCGCCGCCGACTTGTCCGACGACTATAGGGTCGTCCCCACGACCCCGGGACTATGTTGGCCCGCCGCCGACTTGTCCGACGACTATAGGGTCGTCCCCACGACCCCGGGACTAGGTTGGCCCGCCGCCGACTTGTCTGACGACTATAGGGTCGTCCCTACCACCCCGGGACTAGGTTGGCAAGCCGCCGACATGTCCGACGACTATAGGGTCGTCCCCACGAACCCGGGAATAGGTTGGCCAGTCACCGACATGTCCGACGACTATAGGGTCGTCCCCACGACCACGGGCCAAAGTTGCCCTGCCGCTAACATGTCCGACGACTATAGGGTCGTGCCCACGATCCCGGGACTAGGTTGGCCCGCCGCCGACTTGTCCGACGACTATAGGGTCGTCCCCACGGCCCCGGCAATAGATTGGTCCACCACCGTCATGACCGACGACTACAGGGTCGTCCCCATGACCCCGGGACTATGTCGGCCCGCCGCCGACATGTCCGACGACTATAGGGTCGTCCCCACGACCCCGGGACTAGGTTCGCCGGCCGCCGACTTGTCCGACGACTATAGGGTCGTCCCCACGACCCCGGGACTAGGTCGGCCCGCCGCCGACTTGTCCGACGACTATAGGGTCGTCCCCACGAACCCGGGACTAGGTTGGCCAGTCACCGACATGTCCGACGACTATAGGGTCGTCCCCAAGACCACGGGCCAAAGTTGCCCTGCCGCCGACATGTCCGACGACTATAGGGTCGTCCCCACGACCCCGGGAGTAGGTTAGCCCGCCGCCGACTTGTCCGACGACTATAGGGTTGTCCCCACGACCACGGGACTAGGTTGGCCCGCCGCCGACATGTCCGACGTCTATAGGGTCGTCCCCACGCCCCGGGAGTAGCTTGGCCCGCCGCCGACTTGTCCGACGACTATAGGGTCGTCCCCACGAACCCGGGACTAGGTTGGCCAGTCACCGACATGTCCGACGACTATAGGGTCGTCCCCACGACCACGGGCAAAGTTGCCCTGCCGCCGACATGTCCGACGACTATAGGGTCGTCCCCACGACCCCGGGACTATGTTGGCCCGCCGCCGAAATGTCCGACGACTATAGGGTCGTCCCCACGCCCCGAGCCAAAGTTGGCCAGCCGCCGACATGTCCGACGACTATAGGGTCGTCGCCACGACCCCGGAACAAGATTGGCGCGCCACCGTCATGTCCGACGACTATACGGTCGTCCCCTCGACCCCGGGACTAGGTTGGCCCGCCGCCGACGTGTCCTACGACTATGGGGTCGTCCCCACGACCACGAGAATAGGTTGGCCAGCCGCGACATGTCCGACGACTATAGGGTCGTCCCCACGACCCCGGGACTATGTTGGCCCGCCGCCGACATGTCCGACGTCTACAGGGTCGTCCCCACGACCCCGGGGCAAGATTGGCCCGCCACCGTCATGTCCGACGACTATAGGTTCGTCCCTACGACCCTGGGCATACGTTGGCCTGCCGCCGACATGTCCGACGACTATAGGGTCGTCCCCACGCCCCGAGCCAAAGTTGGCCAGCCGCCGACATGTCCGACGACTATAGGGTCGTCCCTACCACCCCGGGACTAGTTTGGCCCGCCGCCGACATGTCCGACGTCTATAGGGTCGTCCCCACGACCCCGGGGCTAGATTGCCCCGGCACCGTCATGTCCGACGACTATAGGGTCGTCTCCACGACCCCGGGACTAGGTTGGCCTGTCACCGACATGTCCGACGACTATAGGGTCGTCCCCACGACCACGGGCCAAAGTTGCGCTGCCGCCGACATGTCCGACGACTATAGGGTCGTCCCCACGACCCCGGGACTACGTTGGCCCGCCACCGACATGTCCGACGACTATAGGGTCGTCCCCACGCCCCGAGCCAAAGTTGGCCAGCCGCCGACATGTCCGACGACTATAGGGTCGTCCCCACGACCCCGGAACAAGATTGGCCCGCCACCGTCATGTCCGACGACTATACGGTCGTCCCCTCGACCCCGGGACTAGGTTGGCCCGCCGCCGACGTGTCCTACGACTATCGGGTCGTCCCCACGACCACGAGAATAGGTTGGCCAGCCGCCGACATGTCCGACAACTATAGGGTCGTCCCCACGACCCCGGGACTAGGTTGGCCCGCCGCCGACATGTCCGACGTCTATAGGGTCGTCCCCACGACCCCGCGGCAAGATTGGCCCGCCACCGTCATGTCCGACGACTATGGGGTCGTCCTCACGACCCCGGGACTAGATTGGCCCGCCACCGTCATGTCCGACGACTATAGGTTCGTCCCAACGACCACTGGCCAAAGTTGCCCTGCCGCTAACATGTCCGACGACTATAGGGTCGTGCCCACGACCCCGGGAGTAGGTTGGCCCGCCGCCGACTTGTCCGACGACTATAGGGTCGTCCCCACGACCACTGGCCAAAGTTGCCCAGCCGCCGACATGTCCGACGACTATAGGGTCGTCCCCACGACCCCGGGACTAGGTGGGCCCGCCGCCGACATGTCCGACGTCTATAGGGTCGTCCCCACGACCCCGGGGCTAGATTGGCCCGCCACCGACTTTTCCGACGACTATAGGATCGTCCCCACGACCCCGGGAGTAGGTTGGCCCGCCGCCGACTTGTCCGACGACTATAGGGTCGTCCCCACGACCCCGGGGCAAGATTGGCCCGCCACCGTCATGTCCGACGACTATAGGTTCGTCCCTACGACCCTGGGCATACGTTGGCCTGCCGCCGACATGTCCCACGACTATGGGGTCGTCCCCACGACCACGAGACGAGGTTGGCCAGCCGCCGACATGTCCGACGACTATAGGGTCGTCCCCACGACCCCGGGACTAGGTTGGCCCGCCGCCGACATGTCCGACGTCTATAGGGTCGTCCCCACGACCCCGGGGCTAGATTGGCCCGCCACCGTCATGTCCGACGACTATGGGGTCGGCCTCACGACCCCGGGACTAGATTGGCCCGCCACCGACTTGTCCGACGACTATAGGGTCGTCCCCACGACCCCGGGGCAAGATTGGCCCGCCACCGTCATGTCCGACGACTATAGGTTCGTCCCTACGACCCTGGGCATACGTTGGCCTGCCGCCGACATGTCCCACGACTATGGGGTCGTCCCCACGACCACGAGACGAGGTTGGCCAGCCGCCGACATGTCCGACGACTATAGGGTCGTCCCCACGACCCCGGGACTAGGTTGGCCCGCCACCGTCATGTCCGACGACTATAGGGCCGTCTCCACGACCCCGGGAATAGGTTGGCCAGTCACCGACATGTCCGACGACTATAGGGTCGTCCCCACGACCACGGGCCAAAGTTGCCCTGCCGCTAACATGTCCGACGACTATAGGGTCGTGCCCACGACCCCGGGAGTAGGTTGGCCCGCCGCCGACTTGTCCGACGACTATAGGGTCGTCCCCACGACCACTGGCCAAAGTTGCCCAGCCGCCGACATGTCCGACGACTATAGGGTCGTCCCCACGACCCCGGGACTAGGTGGGCCCGCCGCCGACATGTCCGACGTCTATAGGGTCGTCCCCACGACCCCGGGGCTAGATTGGCCCGCCACCGTCATGTCCGACGACTATGGGGTCGGCCTCACGACCCCGGGACTAGATTGGCCCGCCACCGTCATGTCCGACGACTATAGGTTCGTCCCAACGATCCTGGGCATACGTTGGCCTGCCGCCGACATGTCCGACGACTATGGGGTCGGCCTCACGACCCCGGGACTAGATTGGCCCGCCACCGCCATGTCCGACGACTATAGGTTCGTCCCAACGATCCTGGGCATACGTTGGCCTGTCGCCGACATGTCCGACGACTATAGGGTCGTCCCCACGACCACGGGACTAGGTTGGCCCGCCGCCGACATGTCCGACGTCTATAGGGTCGTCCCCACGACGACGGGCAAAGTTGCCCTGCCGCTAACATGTCCGACGACTATAGGGTCGTGCCCACGACCCCGGGAGTTGGTTGGCCCGCCGCCGACTTGTCCGACGACTATAGGGTCGTCCCCACGACCACGGGCCAAAGTTGCCCTGGCGCCGTATGTCCGACGACTATAGGGTCGTCCCCACGACCCCGGGTCTAGGTTGGCCCGCCGCCGACTTTTCCGACGACTATAGGATCGTCCCCACGACCCCGGGAGTAGGTTGGCCCGCCGCTGACTTGTCCGACGACTATAGGGTCGTCCCCACGACCCCGGGGCAAGATTGGCCCGCCACCGTCATGTCCGACGACTATAGGTTCGTCCCTACGACCCTGGGCATACGTTGGCCTGCCGCCGACATGTCCCACGACTATGGGGTCGTCCCCACGACCACGAGACGAGGTTGGCCAGCCGCCGACATGTCCGACGACTATAGGGTCGTCCCCACGACCCCGGGACTAGATTGGCCCGCCACCGTCATGTCCGACGACTATAGGGCCGTCTCCACGACCCCGGGACTAGGTTGTCCCGCCGCCGACTTGTCCGACGACTATAGGGTCGTCCCCACGACCACTGGCCAAAGTTGCCCAGCCGCCGACATGTCCGACGACTATAGGGTCGTCCCCACGACCCCGGGACTAGGTTGGCCCGCCGCCGACATGTCCGACGTCTATAGGGTCGTCCCCACGACCCCGGGGCTAGATTGGCCCGCCACCGTCATGTCCGACGACTATGGGGTCGGCCTCACGACCCCGGGACTAGATTGGCCCGCCACCGCCATGTCCGACGACTATAGGTTCGTCCCAACGATCCTGGGCATACGTTGGCCTGTCGCCGACATGTCCGACGACTATAGTGTCGTCCCCACGACCACGGGACTAGGTGGGCCCGCCGCCGACATGTCCGACGTCTATAGGGTCGTCCCCACGACGACGGGCAAAGTTGCCCTGCCGCCGACATGTCCGACGGCTATAGGGTCGTCCCCACGACCCCGGGACTATGTTGGCCCGCCGCCGACATGTCCGACGACTAGAGGGTCGTCCCCACGTCCCGAGCCAAAGTTGGCCAGCCGCCGACATGTCCGACGACTATAGGGTCGTCCCCACGACCCCCGGGCAAGATTGGCCCGCCACCGTCATGTCCGACGACTATAGGTTCGTCCCTACGACCCTGGGCATACGTTGGCCTGCCGCCGACATGTCCGACGACTATAGGGTCGTCCCCACGACCACTGGCCAAAGTTGCCCAGCCGCCGACATGTCCGACGACTATAGGGTCGTCCCTACCACCCCGGGACTAGGTTGGCCCGCCGCCGACATGTCCGACGACTATAGGGTCGTCCCCACGCCCCGAGCCAAAGTTGGCCAGCCGCCGAAATGTCCGACGACTATAGGGTCGTCCCCACGACCCCGGGACAAGATTGGCCCGCCACCGTCATGTCCGACGACTATACGGTCGTCCCCTCTACCCCGGGAATAGGTTGACCCGCCGCCGACGTGTCCTACGACTATGGGGTCGTCCCCACGACCACGAGGATAGGTTGGCCAGCCGCCGACATGTCCGACGATTATAGGGTCGTCCCCACGACCCCGGGACTAGGTTCGCCCGCCGCCGACATGTCCGACGTCTATACGGTCGTCCCCACGACCCCGGGGCAAGATTGGCCCGCCGCCGACGTGTCCGACGACTATAGGGTCGTCCCCACGACCCCGGGACTAGGTTGGCCCGCCGCCGACATGTCCGACGTCTATACGGTCGTCCCCACGACCCCGGGGCAAGATTGGCCCGCCACCGTCATGTCCGACGAATATAGGTTCGTCCCCACGACCCCGGGAGTAGGTTGGCCCGCCGCCGACTTGTCCGACGACTATAGGGTCGTCCCCACGACCACTGGCCAAAGTTGGCCAGCCGCCGACATGTCCGACGACTATAGGGTCGTCCCCACGACCCCGGGGCAAGATTGGCCCGCCACCGTCATGTCCGACGACTATAGGTTCGTCCCTACGACCCTGGGCATACGTTGGCCTGCCGCCGACATGTCCCACGACTATAGGGTCGTCCCCACGACCACTGGCCAAAGTTGCCCAGCCGCCGACATGTCCGACGACTATAGGGTCGTCCCTACCACCCCGGGACTAGGTTGGCCCGCCGCCGACATGTCCGACGACTATAGGGTCGTCCCCACGCCCCGAGCCAAAGTTGGCCAGCCGCCGAAATGTCCGACGACTATAGGGTCGTCCCCACGACCCCGGGGCAAGATTGGCCCGCCACCGTCATGTCCGACGACTATAGGTTCGTCCCCTCGACCCCGGGACTAGGTTGGCCCGCCGCCGACTTGTCCGACGACTATAGGATCGTCCCCACGACCCCGGGACTAGGTTGGCCAGCCGCCGACATGTCCGACGACTATACGGTCGTCCCCACGACCACGGGACTAGGTTGGCCCGCCGCCGACTTGTCCGACGACTATAGGGTCGTCCCTACCACCCCGGGACTAGGTTGGCCAGCCGCCGACATGTCCGACGTCTATAGGGTCGTCCCCACGACCCCGGGGCTAGATTGCCCCGGCACCGTCATGTCTGACGACTATAGGGTCGTCCTCACGACCACGGGACTAGGTTGGCCCGCCGCCGACATGTCCGACGTCTATAGGGTCGTCCCCACGCACCGGGCCAAAGTTGGCCAGCCGCCGACATGTCCGACGACTATAGGGTCGTCCCCACGACCCCGGGACTAGATTGGCCCGCCACCGTCATGTCCGACGACTATAGGGCCGTCTCCACGACCCCGGGACTAGGTTGGCCCGCCGCCGACTTGTCCGACGACTATAGGGTCGTCCCCACGACCACTGGCCAAAGTTGCCCAGCCGCCGACATGTCCGACGACTATAGGGTCGTCCCCAAGACCACGGGCCAAAGTTGCTCTGCCGCCGACTTGTCCGACGACTATAGGGTCGTCCCCACGAACCCGGGGCTAGATTGCCCCGGCACCGTCATGTGCGACGACTATAGGGTCGTCCCCACGACCCCGGGACTAGGTTTGCCCCCCGCCGACTTGTCCGACGACTATAGGGTCGCCCCCACGACCACTGGCCAAAGTTGCCCAGCCGCGGACATGTCCGACGACTATAGGGTCGTCCCCACGACCCCGGGACTAGATTGGCCCGCCACCGTCATGTCCGACGACTATAGGGCCGTCTCCACGACCCCGGGACTAGGTTGTCCCGCCGCCGACTTGTCCGACGACTATACGGTCGTCCCCTCGACCCCGGGACTAGGTTGGCCCGCCGCCGACGTGTCCTACGACTATGGGGTCGTCCCCACGACCACGAGAATAGGTTGGCCAGCCGCCGACATGTCCGACAACTATAGGGTCGTCCCCACGACCCCGGGACTAGGTTGGCCCGCCGCCGACATGTCCGACGTCTATAGGGTCGCCCCACGACCCCGCGGCAAGATTGGCCCGCCACCGTCATGTCCGACGACTATGGGGTCGTCCTCACGACCCCGGGACTAGATTGGCCCGCCACCGTCATGTCCGACGACTATAGGGTCGTCCCCACGACCACTGGCCAAAGTTGCCCAGCCGCCGACATGTCCGACGACTATAGGGTCGTCCCCACGACCCCGGGACTAGGTTGGCCCGCCGCCGACATGTCCGACGTCTATAGGGTCGTCCCCACGACCCCGGGGCTAGATTGGCCCGCCACCGTCATGTCCGAAGACTATGGGATCGGCCTCACGACCGCGGGACTAGATTGGCCCGCCACCGTCATGTCCGACGACTATAGGTTCGTCCCAACGATCCTGGGCATATGTTGGCCTGCCGCCGACATGTCCGACGACTATAGGGTCGTCCCCACGAACCCGGGAATGGGTTGGCCAGTCACCGACATGTCCGACGACTATAGGGTCGTCCCCACGACCACGGGCCAAAGTTGCCCTGCCGCTAACATGTCCGACGACTATAGGGTCGTGCCCACGACCCCGGGAGTAGGTTGGCCCGCCGCCGACTTGTCCGACGACTATAGGGTCGTCCCCACGACCACGGGCCAAAGTTGCCCTGGCGCCGTATGTCCGACGACTATAGGGTCGTCCCCACGACCCCGGGTCTAGGTTGGCCCGCCGCCGACTTTTCCGACGACTATAGGATCGTCCCCATGACCCCGGGAGTAGGTTGGCCCGCCGCCGACTTGTCCGACGACTATAGGGTCGTCCCCACGACCCCGGGGCAAGATTGGCCCGCCACCGTCATGTCCGACGACTATAGGTTCGTCCCTACGACCCTGGGCATACGTTGGCCTGCCGCCGACATGTCCCACGACTATGGGGTCGTCCCCACGACCACGAGACGAGGTTGGCCAGCCGCCGACATGTCCGACGACTATAGGGTCGTCCCCACGACCCCGGGACTAGATTGGCCCGCCACCGTCTTGTCCGACGACTATAGGGCCGTCTCCACGACCCCGGGACTAGGTTGTCCCGCCGCCGACTTGTCCGACGACTATAGGGTCGTCCCCAAGACCACGGGCCAAAGTTGCCCTGCCGCTAACATGTCCGACGACTATAGGGTCGTGCCCACGACCCCGGGAGTAGGTTGGCCCGCCGCCGACTTGTCCGACGACTATAGGGTCGTCCCCACGACCACGGGCCAAAGTTGCCCTGGCGCCGTATGTCCGACGACTATAGGGTCGTCCCCACGACCCCGGGTCTAGGTTGGCCCGCCGCCGACTTTTCCGACGACTATAGGATCGTCCCCACGACTCCGGGAGTAGGTTGGCCCGCCGCCGATTTGTCCGACGACTATAGGGTCGTCCCCACGACCCCGGGGCAAGATTGGCCCGCCACCGTCATGTCCGACGACTATAGGTTCGTCCCTACGACCCTGGGCATACGTTGGCCTGCCGCCGACATGTCCCACGACTATAGGGTCGTCCCCACGACCACTGGCCAAAGTTGCCCAGCCGCCGACATGTCCGACGACTATAGGGTCGTCCCTACCCCCCGGGACTAGGTTGGCCCGCCGCCGACATGTCCGACGACTATAGGGTCGTCCCCACGCCCCGAGCCAAAGTTGGCCAGCCGCCGAAATGTCCGACGACTATAGGGTCGTCCCCAAGACCACGGGCCAAAGTTGCCCTGCCGCCGACATGTCCGACGACTATAGGGTCGTCCCCACAACCACTGTCCAATGTTGCCCAGCCGCCGACATGTCCGACGACTATACGGTCGTCCCCACGACCCCGGGACTAGGTTGGCCCGCCGCCGACGTGTCCTACGACTATGGGGTCGTCCCCACGACCACGAGACGAGGTTGGCCAGCCGCCGACATGTCCGACAACTATAGGGTCTTCCCCACGACCCCGGGTCTAGGTTGGCCCGCCGCCGACATGTCCGACGTCTATAGGGTCGTCCCCACGCACCGGGCCAAAGTTGGCCAGCCGCCGACATGTCCGACGACTATAGGGTCGTCCCCACGACCCCGGGACTAGATTGGCCCGCCACCGTCATGTCCGACGACTATAGGGCCGTCCCTACGACCCTGGGCATACGTTGGCCTGCCGCCGACATGTCCCACGACTATAGGGTCGTCCCCACGACCACTGGCCAAAGTTGCCCAGCCGCCGACATGTCCGACGACTATAGGGTCGTCCCTACCCCCCGGGACTAGGTTGGCCCGCCGCCGACATGTCCGACGACTATAGGGTCGTCCCCACGCCCCGAGCCAAAGTTGGCCAGCCGCCGAAATGTCCGACGACTATAGGGTCGTCCCCAAGACCACGGGCCAAAGTTGCCCTGCCGCCGACATGTCCGACGACTATAGGGTCGTCCCCACAACCACTGTCCAATGTTGCCCAGCCGCCGACATGTCCGACGACTATACGGTCGTCCCCACGACCCCGGGACTAGGTTGGCCCTCCGCCGACGTGTCCTACGACTATGGGGTCGTCCCCACGACCACGAGACGAGGTTGGCCAGCCGCCGACATGTCCGACGACTATAGGGTCTTCCCCACGACCCCGGGTCTAGGTTGGCCCGCCGCCGACTTGTCCGACGACTATAGGGTCGTCCCCACGACCCCGGGAGTAGGTTGGCCCGCCGCCGACTTGTCCGACGTCTATAGGGTCGTCCCTACCACCCCGGGACTAGGTTGGCCAGCCGCCGACATGTCCGACGTCTATAGGGTCGTCCCCGCGACCCCGGGGCTAGATTGCCCCGGCACCGTCATTTCCGACGACTATAGGGTCGTCCCCACGACCACGCGACTAGGTTGGCCCGCCGCCGACATGTCCGACGACTATAGGGTCGTCCCCACGACCACGAGACGAGGTTGGCCAGCCGCCGACATGTCCGACGACTATAGGGTCGTCCCCACGACCCCGGGTCTAGGTTGGCCCGCCGCCGACTTGTCCGACGACTATACGGTCGTCCCCACGACCACGGGACTAGGTTGGCCCGCCGCCGACTTGTCCGACGACTATAGGGTCGTCCCTACCACCCCGGGACTAGGTTGGCCAGCCGCCGACATGTCCGACGTCTATAGGGTCGTCCCCGCGACCCCGGGGCTAGATTGCCCCGGCACCGTCATGTCCGACGACTATAGGGTCGTCCCCACGACCACGGGACTAGGTTGGCCCGCCGCCGACATGTCCGACGACTATAGGGTCGTCCCCACGACCACGAGACGAGGTTGGCCAGCCGCCGACATGTCCGACGACTATAGGGTCGTCCCCACCACCCCGGGTCTAGGTCGGCCCGCCGCCGACTTGTCCGACGACTATAGGGTCGTCCCCAAGACCACGGGCCAAAGTTGCCCTGCCGCCGACATGTCCGACGACTATAGGGTCGTCCCCACGACCCCGGGTCTAGGTTGGCCCGCCGCCGACTTGTCCGACGACTATACGGTCGTCCCCACGACCACGGGACTAGGTTGGCCCGCCGCCGACTTGTCCGACGACTATAGGGTCGTCCCTACCACCCCGGGACTAGGTTGGCCAGCCGCCGACATGTCCGACGTCTATAGGGTCGTCCCCACGACCCCGGGGCTAGATTGCCCCGGCACCGTCATGTCCGACGACTATAGGGTCGTCCCCACGACCCCGGGACTAGGTTGGCCCGCCGCCGACTTGTCCGACGACTATAGGGTCGTCTCCACGACCCCGGGACTAGGTTGGCCAGTCACCGACATGTCCGACGACTATAGGGTCGTCCCCACGCCCCGAGCCAAAGTTGGCCAGCCGCCGACATGTCCGACGACTGTAGGGTCGTCCCCACGACCCCGGAACAAGATTGGCCCGCCACCGTCATGTCCGACGACTATACGGTCGTCCCCTCGACCCCGGGACTAGGTTGGCCCGCCGCCGACGTGTCCTACGACTATGGGGTCGTCCCCACGACCACGAGAATAGGTTGGCCCGCCGCCGACTTGTCCGACGTCTATAGGATCGTCCCCACGACCCCGGGACTAGGTTGGCCAGCCGCCGACATGTCCGACGACTATACGGTCGTCCCCACGACCACGGGACTAGGTTGGCCCGCCGCCGACTTGTCCGACGACTATAGGGTCGTCCCTACCACCCCGGGACTAGGTTGGCCAGCCGCCGACATGTCCGACGTCTATAGGGTCGTCCCCACGACCCCGGGGCTAGATTGCCCCGGCACCGTCATGTCTGACGACTATAGGGTCGTCCTCACGACCACGGGACTAGGTTGGCCCGCCGCCGACATGTCCGACGTCTATAGGGTCGTCCCCACGCACCGGGCCAAAGTTGGCCAGCCGCCGACATGTCCGACGACTATAGGGTCGTCCCCACGACCCCGGGACTAGATTGGCCCGCCACCGTCATGTCCGACGACTATAGGGCCGTCTCCACGACCCCGGGACTAGGTTGGCCCGCCGCCGACTTGTCCGACGACTATAGGGTCGTCCCCACGACCACTGGCCAAAGTTGCCCAGCCGCCGACATGTCCGACGACTATAGGGTCGTCCCCAAGACCACGGGCCAAAGTTGCTCTGCCGCCGACTTGTCCGACGACTATAGGGTCGTCCCCACGAACCCGGGGCTAGATTGCCCCGGCACCGTCATGTGCGACGACTATAGGGTCGTCCCCACGACCCCGGGACTAGGTTTGCCCCCCGCCGACTTGTCCGACGACTATAGGGTCGCCCCCACGACCACTGGCCAAAGTTGCCCAGCCGCGGACATGTCCGACGACTATAGGGTCGTCCCCACGACCCCGGGACTAGATTGGCCCGCCACCGTCATGTCCGACGACTATAGGGCCGTCTCCACGACCCCGGGACTAGGTTGTCCCGCCGCCGACTTGTCCGACGACTATACGGTCGTCCCCTCGACCCCGGGACTAGGTTGGCCCGCCGCCGACGTGTCCTACGACTATGGGGTCGTCCCCACGACCACGAGAATAGGTTGGCCAGCCGCCGACATGTCCGACAACTATAGGGTCGTCCCCACGACCCCGGGACTAGGTTGGCCCGCCGCCGACATGTCCGACGTCTATAGGGTCGCCCCACGACCCCGCGGCAAGATTGGCCCGCCACCGTCATGTCCGACGACTATGGGGTCGTCCTCACGACCCCGGGACTAGATTGGCCCGCCACCGTCATGTCCGACGACTATAGGGTCGTCCCCACGACCACTGGCCAAAGTTGCCCAGCCGCCGACATGTCCGACGACTATAGGGTCGTCCCCACGACCCCGGGACTAGGTTGGCCCGCCGCCGACATGTCCGACGTCTATAGGGTCGTCCCCACGACCCCGGGGCTAGATTGGCCCGCCACCGTCATGTCCGAAGACTATGGGATCGGCCTCACGACCGCGGGACTAGATTGGCCCGCCACCGTCATGTCCGACGACTATAGGTTCGTCCCAACGATCCTGGGCATATGTTGGCCTGCCGCCGACATGTCCGACGACTATAGGGTCGTCCCCACGAACCCGGGAATGGGTTGGCCAGTCACCGACATGTCCGACGACTATAGGGTCGTCCCCACGACCACGGGCCAAAGTTGCCCTGCCGCTAACATGTCCGACGACTATAGGGTCGTGCCCACGACCCCGGGAGTAGGTTGGCCCGCCGCCGACTTGTCCGACGACTATAGGTTCGTCCCCACGACCACGGGCCAAAGTTGCCCTGGCGCCGTATGTCCGACGACTATAGGGTCGTCCCCACGACCCCGGGTCTAGGTTGGCCCGCCGCCGACTTTTCCGACGACTATAGGATCGTCCCCATGACCCCGGGAGTAGGTTGGCCCGCCGCCGACTTGTCCGACGACTATAGGGTCGTCCCCACGACCCCGGGGCAAGATTGGCCCGCCACCGTCATGTCCGACGACTATAGGTTCGTCCCTACGACCCTGGGCATACGTTGGCCTGCCGCCGACATGTCCCACGACTATGGGGTCGTCCCCACGACCACGAGACGAGGTTGGCCAGCCGCCGACATGTCCGACGACTATAGGGTCGTCCCCACGACCCCGGGACTAGATTGGCCCGCCACCGTCTTGTCCGACGACTATAGGGCCGTCTCCACGACCCCGGGACTAGGTTGTCCCGCCGCCGACTTGTCCGACGACTATAGGGTCGTCCCCAAGACCACGGGCCAAAGTTGCCCTGCCGCTAACATGTCCGACGACTATAGGGTCGTGCCCACGACCCCGGGAGTAGGTTGGCCCGCCACCGACTTGTCCGACGACTATAGGGTCGTCCCCACGACCACGGGCCAAAGTTGCCCTGGCGCCGTATGTCCGACGACTATAGGGTCGTCCCCACGACCCCGGGTCTAGGTTGGCCCGCCGCCGACTTTTCCGACGACTATAGGATCGTCCCCACGACTCCGGGAGTAGGTTGGCCCGCCGCCGATTTGTCCGACGACTATAGGGTCGTCCCCACGACCCCGGGGCAAGATTGGCCCGCCACCGTCATGTCCGACGACTATAGGTTCGTCCCTACGACCCTGGGCATACGTTGGCCTGCCGCCGACATGTCCCACGACTATAGGGTCGTCCCCACGACCACTGGCCAAAGTTGCCCAGCCGCCGACATGTCCGACGACTATAGGGTCGTCCCTACCCCCCGGGACTAGGTTGGCCCGCCGCCGACATGTCCGACGACTATAGGGTCGTCCCCACGCCCCGAGCCAAAGTTGGCCAGCCGCCGAAATGTCCGACGACTATAGGGTCGTCCCCAAGACCACGGGCCAAAGTTGCCCTGCCGCCGACATGTCCGACGACTATAGGGTCGTCCCCACAACCACTGTCCAATGTTGCCCAGCCGCCGACATGTCCGACGACTATACGGTCGTCCCCACGACCCCGGGACTAGGTTGGCCCGCCGCCGACGTGTCCTACGACTATGGGGTCGTCCCCACGACCACGAGACGAGGTTGGCCAGCCGCCGACATGTCCGACAACTATAGGGTCTTCCCCACGACCCCGGGTCTAGGTTGGCCCGCCGCCGACATGTCCGACGTCTATAGGGTCGTCCCCACGCACCGGGCCAAAGTTGGCCAGCCGCCGACATGTCCGACGACTATAGGGTCGTCCCCACGACCCCGGGACTAGATTGGCCCGCCACCGTCATGTCCGACGACTATAGGGCCGTCTCCACGACCCCGGGACTAGGTTGGCCCGCCGCCGACTTGTCCGACGACTATAGGGTCGTCCCCACGACCACTGGCCAAAGTTGCCCAGCCGCCGACATGTCCGACGACTATAGGGTCGTCCCCAAGACCACGGGCCAAAGTTGCTCTGCCGCCGACTTGTCCGACGACTATAGGGTCGTCCCCACGACCCCGGGTCTAGGTTGGCCCGCCGCCGACTTTTCCGACGACTATAGGATCGTCCCCACGACCCCGGGAGTAGGTTGGCCCGCCGCCGATTTGTCCGACGACTATAGGGTCGTCCCCACGACCCCGGGGCAAGATTGGCCCGCCACCGTCATGTCCGACGACTATAGGTTCGTCCCTACGACCCTGGGCATACGTTGGCCTGCCGCCGACATGTCCCACGACTATAGGGTCGTCCCCACGACCACTGGCCAAAGTTGCCCAGCCGCCGACATGTCCGACGACTATAGGGTCGTCCCTACCCCCCGGGACTAGGTTGGCCCGCCGCCGACATGTCCGACGACTATAGGGTCGTCCCCACGCCCCGAGCCAAAGTTGGCCAGCCGCCGAAATGTCCGACGACTATAGGGTCGTCCCCAAGACCACGGGCCAAAGTTGCCCTGCCGCCGACATGTCCGACGACTATAGGGTCGTCCCCACAACCACTGTCCAATGTTGCCCAGCCGCCGACATGTCCGACGACTATACGGTCGTCCCCACGACCCCGGGACTAGGTTGGCCCGCCGCCGACGTGTCCTACGACTATGGGGTCGTCCCCACGACCACGAGACGAGGTTGGCCAGCCGCCGACATGTCCGACAACTATAGGGTCTTCCCCACGACCCCGGGTCTAGGTTGGCCCGCCGCCGACTTGTCCGACGACTATAGGGTCGTCCCCACGACCCCGGGAGTAGGTTGGCCCGCCGCCGACTTCTCCGACGTCTATAGGGTCGTCCCTACCACCCCGGGACTAGGTTGGCCAGCCGCCGACATGTCCGACGTCTATAGGGTCGTCCCCGCGACCCCGGGGCTAGATTGCCCCGGCACCGTCATGTCCGACGACTATAGGGTCGTCCCCACGACCACGGGACTAGGTTGGCCCGCCGCCGACATGTCCGACGACTATAGGGTCGTCCCCACGACCACGAGACGAGGTTGGCCAGCCGCCGACATGTCCGACGACTATAGGGTCGTCCCCACCACCCCGGGTCTAGGTCGGCCCGCCGCCGACTTGTCCGACGACTATAGGGTCGTCCCCAAGACCACGGGCCAAAGTTGCCCTGCCGCCGACATGTCCGACGACTATAGGGTCGTCCCCACGACCCCGGGTCTAGGTTGGCCCGCCGCCGACTTGTCCGACGACTATACGGTCGTCCCCACGACCCCGGGGCTAGATTGCCCCGGCACCGTCATGTCCGACGACTATAGGGTCGTCCCCACGACCCCGGGGCTAGGTTGCCCCGCCGCCGACTTGTCCGACAACTATAGGGTCGTCTCCACGACCCCGGGACTAGGTTGGCCAGTCACCGACATGTCCGACGACTATAGTGTCGTCCCCACGCCCCGGGCCAAAGATGGCCAGCCGCCGACATGTCCGAAGACTCTAGGGTCGTCCCCACGACCCCGGGACTAGATTGGCCCGCCACCGTCATGTCCGACGACTATACGGTCGTCCCCACGACCCCGGGACTAGGTTGGCCCGCCGCCGACGTGTCCTAC
The DNA here is from genome assembly GCA_946251845.1 of Andrena fulva. NCBI lineage: Eukaryota > Metazoa > Arthropoda > Insecta > Hymenoptera > Andrenidae > Andrena > Andrena fulva. The sequence continues at coordinate 194,497 of CAMITZ010000198.1, forward strand.
GACTATGGGGTCGTCCCCACGACCACGAGACGAGGTTGGCCAGCCGCCGACATGTCCGACGATTATAGGGTCGTCCCCACCACCCCGGGTCTAGGTTGGCCAGCCGCCGACATGTCCGACGACTATGGGGTCGTCCCCACGACCACTGTCCAAAGTTGCCCAGCCGCCGACATGTCCGACGACTATAAGGTCGTCCCCACGACCCCGGGACTAGGTCGGCCCGCCGCCGACTTGTCCGACGACTATAGGGTCGTCCCCACGAACCCGGGACTAGGTTGGCCAGTCACCGACATTTCCGACGATTATAGGGTCGTCCCCAAGACCACGGGCCAAAGTTGCCCTGCCGCCGACATGTCCGAAGACTATAGGGTCGTCCCCACGACCCCGGGAGTAGGTTGGCCCGCCGCCGACTTGTCCGACGACTATAGGGTCGTCCCCACGACCCCGGGACTAGGTTGGCCAGTCACCGACATGTCCGACGACTATAGGGTCGTCCCCAAGACCACGGGCCAAAGTTGCCCTGCCGCCGACATGTCCGACGACTATAGGGTCGTCCCCACGACCCCGGGGCAAGATTGGCCCGCCACCGTCATGTCCGACGACTATAGGTTCGTCCCCACGACCCCGGGAGTAGGTTGGCCCGCCGCCGACTTGTCCGACGACTATAGGGTCGTCCCCACGACCCCGGGACTAGGTTGGCCAGCCGCCGACATGTCCGACGTCTATAGGGTCGTCCCCACGACCCCGGGGCTAGATTGCCCCGGCACCGTCATGTCCGACGACTATAGGTTCGTCCCCACGACCCCGGGACTAGGTTGGCCCGCCGCCGACTTGTCCGACGACTATAGGGTCGTCTCCACGACCCCGGGACTAGGTTGGCCAGTCACCGACATGTCCGACGACTATAGGGTCGTCCCCACGCCCCGAGCCAAAGTTGGCCAGCCGCCGACATGTCCGACGACTGTAGGGTCGTCCCCACGACCCCGGAACAAGATTGGCCCGCCACCGTCATGTCCGACGACTATACGGTCGTCCCCTCGACCCCGGGACTAGGTTGGCCCGCCGCCGACGTGTCCTACGACTATGGGGTCGTCCCCACGACCACGAGAATAGGTTGGCCAGCCGCCGACATGTCCGACGACTATAGGGTCGTCCCCACGACCCCGGGATTAGGTTGGCCCGCCGCCGACATGTCCGACGTCTATAGGGTCGTCCCCACGACCCCGGGGCAAGATTGGCCCGCCACCGTCATGTCCGACGACTATAGGTTCGTCCCCACGACCCCGGGAGTAGGTTGGCCCGCCGCCGACTTGTCCGACGACTATAGGGTCGTCCCCACGACCCCGGGACTAGGTTGGCCAGCCGCCGACATGTCCGACGCCTATACGGTCGTCCCCACGACCCCGGGACTAGGTTGGCCCGCCGCCGACTTGTCCTACGATTATAGGGTCGTCTCCACGACCCCGGGACTAGGTTGTCCAGCCGCCGACATGTCCGACGACTATAGGGTCGTCCCCACGACCACGGGACTAGGTTGGCCCGCCGCCGACATGTCCGACGTCTATAGGGTCGTCCCCACGACCCCGGGGTAAGATTGGCCCGCCACCGTCATGTCCGACGACTATAGGTTCGTCCCCACGACCCCGGGAGTAGGTTGGCCCGCCGCCGACTTGTCCGACGACTATAGGGTCGTCCCCAAGACCACGGGCCAAAGTTGCCCTGCCGCCGACATGTCCGACGACTATAGGGTCGTCCCTACCCCCCGGGACTAGGTTGGCCCGCCGCCGACATGTCCGACGACTATAGGGTCGTCCCCACGCCCCGAGCCAAAGTTGGCCAGCCGCCGAAATGTCCGACGACTATAGGGTCGTCCCCAAGACCACGGGCCAAAGTTGCCCTGCCGCCGACATGTCCGACGACTATAGGGTCGTCCCCACAACCACTGTCCAATGTTGCCCAGCCGCCGACATGTCCGACGACTATACGGTCGTCCCCACGACCCCGGGACTAGGTTGGCCCTCCGCCGACGTGTCCTACGACTATGGGGTCGTCCCCACGACCACGAGACGAGGTTGGCCAGCCGCCGACATGTCCGACGACTATAGGGTCTTCCCCACGACCCCGGGTCTAGGTTGGCCCGCCGCCGACTTGTCCGACGACTATAGGGTCGTCCCCACGACCCCGGGAGTAGGTTGGCCCGCCGCCGACTTGTCCGACGTCTATAGGGTCGTCCCTACCACCCCGGGACTAGGTTGGCCAGCCGCCGACATGTCCGACGTCTATAGGGTCGTCCCCGCGACCCCGGGGCTAGATTGCCCCGGCACCGTCATTTCCGACGACTATAGGGTCGTCCCCACGACCACGCGACTAGGTTGGCCCGCCGCCGACATGTCCGACGACTATAGGGTCGTCCCCACGACCACGAGACGAGGTTGGCCAGCCGCCGACATGTCCGACGACTATAGGGTCGTCCCCACGACCCCGGGTCTAGGTTGGCCCGCCGCCGACTTGTCCGACGACTATACGGTCGTCCCCACGACCACGGGACTAGGTTGGCCCGCCGCCGACTTGTCCGACGACTATAGGGTCGTCCCTACCACCCCGGGACTAGGTTGGCCAGCCGCCGACATGTCCGACGTCTATAGGGTCGTCCCCGCGACCCCGGGGCTAGATTGCCCCGGCACCGTCATGTCCGACGACTATAGGGTCGTCCCCACGACCACGGGACTAGGTTGGCCCGCCGCCGACATGTCCGACGACTATAGGGTCGTCCCCACGACCACGAGACGAGGTTGGCCAGCCGCCGACATGTCCGACGACTATAGGGTCGTCCCCACCACCCCGGGTCTAGGTCGGCCCGCCGCCGACTTGTCCGACGACTATAGTGTCGTCCCCAAGACCACGGGCCAAAGTTGCCCTGCCGCCGACATGTCCGACGACTATAGGGTCGTCCCCACGACCCCGGGTCTAGGTTGGCCCGCCGCCGACTTGTCCGACGACTATACGGTCGTCCCCACGACCACGGGACTAGGTTGGCCCGCCGCCGACTTGTCCGACGACTATAGGGTCGTCCCTACCACCCCGGGACTAGGTTGGCCAGCCGCCGACATGTCCGACGTCTATAGGGTCGTCCCCACGACCCCGGGGCTAGATTGCCCCGGCACCGTCATGTCCGACGACTATAGGGTCGTCCCCACGACCCCGGGACTAGGTTGGCCCGCCGCCGACTTGTCCGACGACTATAGGGTCGTCTCCACGACCCCGGGACTAGGTTGGCCAGTCACCGACATGTCCGACGACTATAGGGTCGTCCCCACGCCCCGAGCCAAAGTTGGCCAGCCGCCGACATGTCCGACGACTGTAGGGTCGTCCCCACGACCCCGGAACAAGATTGGCCCGCCACCGTCATGTCCGACGACTATACGGTCGTCCCCTCGACCCCGGGACTAGGTTGGCCCGCCGCCGACGTGTCCTACGACTATGGGGTCGTCCCCACGACCACGAGAATAGGTTGGCCCGCCGCCGACTTGTCCGACGTCTATAGGATCGTCCCCACGACCCCGGGACTAGGTTGGCCAGCCGCCGACATGTCCGACGTCTATAGGGTCGTCCCCGCGACCCCGGGGCTAGATTGCCCCGACACCGTCATGTCCGACGACTATAGGGTCCATCCCCACGACCCCGGGACTAGATTGGCCCGCCACCGTCATGTCCGACGACTATAGGGCCGTCCCCACGACCCCGGGACTAGGTTGGCCCGCCGCCGACTTGTCCGACAACTATAGGGTCGTCTCCACGACCCCGGGACTAGGTTGGCCAGTCACCGACATGTCCGACGACTATAGGGTCGTCCCCACGCCCCGGGCCAAAGATGGCCAGCCGCCGACATGTCCGAAGACTATAGGGTCGTCCCCACGACCCGGGACTAGATTGGCCCGCCACCGTCATGTCCGACGACTATACGGTCGTCCCCACGACCCCGGGACTAGGTTGGCCCGCCGCCGACGTGTCCTACGACTATGGGGTCGTCCCCACGACCACGAGACGAGGTTGGCCAGCCGCCGACATGTCCGACGACTATAGGGTCGTCCCCACCACCCCGGGTCTAGGTTGGCCAGCCGCCGACATGTCCGACGACTATAGGGTCGTCCCCACCACCCCGGGTCTAGGTTGGCCAGCCGCCGACATGTCCGACGACTATAGGGTCGTCCCCACGACCACGGGCCAAAGTTGCCCTGCCGCCGACATGTCCGACGACTATAGGGTCGTCCCCACGACCACTGTCCAATGTTGCCCAGCCGCCGACATGTCCGACGACAATAGGGTCGTCCCCACGACCCCGGGACTAGGTTGGCCGGCCGCCGACTTGTCCGACGACTATAGGGTCGTCCCCACGACCCCGGGACTAGGTCGGCCCGCCGCCGACTTGTCCGACGACTATAGGGTCGTCCCCACGAACCCGGGACTAGGTTGGCCAGTCACCGACATGTCCGACGACTATAGGGTCGTCCCCAAGACCACGGGCCAAAGTTGCCCTGCCGCCGACATGTCCGACGACTATAGGGTCGTCCCCACGACCCCGGGTCTAGGTTGGCCCGCCGCCGACTTGTCCGACGACTATACGGTCGTCCCCACGACCCCGGGGCTAGATTGCCCCGGCACCGTCATGTCCGACGACTATAGGGTCGTCCCCACGACCCCGGGACTAGGTTGGCCCGCCGCCGACTTGTCCGAAAACTATAGGGTCGTCTCCACGACCCCGGGACTAGGTTGGCCAGTCACCGACATGTCCGACGACTATAGTGTCGTCCCCACGCCCCGGGCCAAAGATGGCCAGCCGCCGACATGTCCGAAGACTATAGGGTCGTCCCCACGACCCCGGGACTAGATTGGCCCGCCACCGTCATGTCCGACGACTATACGGTCGTCCCCACGACCCCGGGACTAGGTTGGCCCGCCGCCGACGTGTCCTACGACTATGGGGTCGTCCCCACGACCACGAGACGAGGTTGGCCAGCCGCCGACATGTCCGACGACTATAGGGTCGTCCCCACCACCCCGGGTCTAGGTTGGCCAGCCGCCGACATGTCCGACGACTATAGGGTCGTCCCCACGACCACGGGCCAAAGTTGCCCTGCCGCCGACATGTCCGACGACTATGGGGTCGTCCCCACGACCACTGTCCAAAGTTGCCCAGCCGCCGACATGTCCGACGACTATAGGGTCGTCCCCACGACCCCGGGACTAGGTTGGCCAGTCACCGACATGTCCGACGACTATAGGGTCGTCCCCAAGACCACGGGCCAAAGTTGCCCTGCCGCCGACATGTCCGACGACTATAGGGTCGTCCCCACGACCCCGGGACTAGGTTGGCCAGTCACCGACATTTCCGACGACTATAGGGTCGTCCCCAAGACCACGGGCCAAAGTTGCCCTGCCGCCGACATGTCCGAAGACTATAGGGTCGTCCCCACGACCCCGGGAGTAGGTTGGCCCGCCGCCGACTTGTCCGACGACTATAGGGTCGTCCCCACGACCCCGGGACTCGGTTGGCCAGTCACCGACATGTCCGACGACTATAGGGTCGTCCCCAAGACCACGGGCCAAAGTTGCCCTGCCGCCGACATGTCCGACGACTATAGGGTCGTCCCCACGACCCCGGGTCTAGGTTGGCCCGCCGCCGACTTGTCCGACGACTATACGGTCGTCCCCACGACCACGGGACTAGGTTGGCCCGCCGCCGATTTGTCCGACGTCTATAGGGTCGTCCCTACCACCCCGGGACTAGGTTGGCCCGCCGCCGACTTGTCCGACGACTATAGGGTCGTCCCCACGACCCCGGGACTAGGTTGGCCCGCCGCCGACATGTCCGACGTCTATAGGGTCGTCCCCACGACCCCGGGGCAAGATTGGCCCGCCACCGTCATGTCCGACGACTATAGGTTCGTCCCCACGACCCCGGGAGTAGGTTGGACCGCCGCCGACTTGTCCGACGACTATAGGGTCGTCCCCACGACCCCGGGACTAGGTTGGCCAGCCGCCGACATGTCCGACAACTATACGGTCGTCCCCTCGACCCCGGGACTAGGTTGGCCCGCCGCCGACGTGTCCTACGACTATGGGGTCGTCCCCACGACCACGAGAATAGGTTGGCCAGCCGCCGACATGTCCGACGACTATAGGGTCGTCCCCACGACCCCGAGACTAGGTTGGCCCGCCGCCGACATGTCCGACGTCTATAGGGTCGTCCCCACGACCCCGGGGCAAGATTGGCCCGCCACCGTCATGTCCGACGACTATAGGTTCGTCCCCACGACCCCGGGAGTAGGTTGGCCCGCCGCCGACTTGTCCGACGACTATAGGGTCGTCCCCACGACCCCGGGACTAGGTTGGCCTGCCGCCGACATGTCCGACGACTATAGGGTCGTCCCCACGACCACTGTCCAATGTTGCCCAGCCGCCGACATGTCCGACGACAATAGGGTCGTCCCCACGACCCCGGGACTAGGTTGGCCGGCCGCCGACTTGTCCGACGACTATAGGGTCGTCCCCACGACCCCGGGACTAGGTCGGCCCGCCGCCGACATGTCCGACGACTATAGGGCCGTCTCCACGACCCCGGGACTAGGTTGTCCCGCCGCCGACTTGTCCGACGACTATAGGGTCGTCCCCACGACCACTGGCCAAAGTTGCCCAGCCGCCGACATGTCCGACGACTATAGGGTCGTCCCCACGACCCCGGGACTAGGTTGGCCCGCCGCCGACATGTCCGACGTCTATAGGGTCGTCCCCACGACCCCGGGGCTAGATTGGCCCGCCACCGTCATGTCCGACGACTATGGGGTCGGCCTCACGACCCCGGGACTAGATTGGCCCGCCACCGTCATGTCCGACGACTATAGGTTCGTCCCAACGATCCTGGGCATACGTTGGCCTGTCGCCGACATGTCCGACGACTATAGGGTCGTCCCCACGAACCCGGGAATAGGTTGGCCAGTCACCGACATGTCCGACGACTATAGGGTCGTCCCTACGACCACGGGCCAAAGTTGCCCTGCCGCTACGATGTCCGACGACTATAGGGTCGTCCCCACGACCCCGGGACTAGGTTGGCCAGCCGCCGACATGTCCGACGACTATAGGGTCGTCCCCACCACCCCGGGTCTAGGTTGGCCAGCCGCCGACATGTCCGACGACTATAGGGTCGACCCCACGACCACGGGCCAAAGTTGCCCTGCCGCCGACATGTCCGACGACTATAGGGTCGTCCCCACGCCCCGAGCCAAAGTTGGCCAGCCGCCGAAATGTCCGACGACTATAGGGTCGTCCCCAAGACCACGGGCCAAAGTTGCCCTGCCGCCGACATGTCCGACGACTATAGGGTCGTCCCCACAACCACTGTCCAATGTTGCCCAGCCGCCGACATGTCCGACGACTATACGGTCGTCCCCACGACCCCGGGACTAGGTTGGCCCGCCGCCGACGTGTCCTACGACTATGGGGTCGTCCCCACGACCACGAGACGAGGTTGGCCAGCCGCCGACATGTCCGACAACTATAGGGTCTTCCCCACGACCCCGGGTCTAGGTTGGCCCGCCGCCGACTTGTCCGACGACTATAGGGTCGTCCCCACGACCCCGGGAGTAGGTTGGCCCGCCGCCGACTTCTCCGACGTCTATAGGGTCGTCCCTACCACCCCGGGACTAGGTTGGCCAGCCGCCGACATGTCCGACGACTATAGGGTCGTCCCCACGACCACGGGCCAAAGTTGCCCTGCCGCCGACATGTCCGACGACTATGGGGTCGTCCCCACGACCACTGTCCAAAGTTGCCCAGCCGCCGACATGTCCGACGACTATAGGGTCGTCCCCACGACCCCGGGACTAGGTTGGCCAGTCACCGACATGTCCGACGACTATAGGGTCGTCCCCAAGACCACGGGCCAAAGTTGCCCTGCCGCCGACATGTCCGACGACTATAGGGTCGTCCCCACGACCCCGGGACTAGGTTGGCCAGTCACCGACATTTCCGACGACTATAGGGTCGTCCCCAAGACCACGGGCCAAAGTTGCCCTGCCGCCGACATGTCCGAAGACTATAGGGTCGTCCCCACGACCCCGGGAGTAGGTTGGCCCGCCGCCGACTTGTCCGACGACTATAGGGTCGTCCCCACGACCCCGGGACTCGGTTGGCCAGTCACCGACATGTCCGACGACTATAGGGTCGTCCCCAAGACCACGGGCCAAAGTTGCCCTGCCGCCGACATGTCCGACGACTATAGGGTCGTCCCCACGACCCCGGGTCTAGGTTGGCCCGCCGCCGACTTGTCCGACGACTATACGGTCGTCCCCACGACCACGGGACTAGGTTGGCCCGCCGCCGATTTGTCCGACGTCTATAGGGTCGTCCCTACCACCCCGGGACTAGGTTGGCCCGCCGCCGACTTGTCCGACGACTATAGGGTCGTCCCCACGACCCCGGGACTAGGTTGGCCCGCCGCCGACATGTCCGACGTCTATAGGGTCGTCCCCACGACCCCGGGGCAAGATTGGCCCGCCACCGTCATGTCCGACGACTATAGGTTCGTCCCCACGACCCCGGGAGTAGGTTGGACCGCCGCCGACTTGTCCGACGACTATAGGGTCGTCCCCACGACCCCGGGACTAGGTTGGCCAGCCGCCGACATGTCCGACAACTATACGGTCGTCCCCTCGACCCCGGGACTAGGTTGGCCCGCCGCCGACGTGTCCTACGACTATGGGGTCGTCCCCACGACCACGAGAATAGGTTGGCCAGCCGCCGACATGTCCGACGACTATAGGGTCGTCCCCACGACCCCGAGACTAGGTTGGCCCGCCGCCGACATGTCCGACGTCTATAGGGTCGTCCCCACGACCCCGGGGCAAGATTGGCCCGCCACCGTCATGTCCGACGACTATAGGTTCGTCCCCACGACCCCGGGAGTAGGTTGGCCCGCCGCCGACTTGTCCGACGACTATAGGGTCGTCCCCACGACCCCGGGACTAGGTTGGCCTGCCGCCGACATGTCCGACGACTATAGGGTCGTCCCCACGACCACTGTCCAATGTTGCCCAGCCGCCGACATGTCCGACGACAATAGGGTCGTCCCCACGACCCCGGGACTAGGTTGGCCGGCCGCCGACTTGTCCGACGACTATAGGGTCGTCCCCACGACCCCGGGACTAGGTCGGCCCGCCGCCGACATGTCCGACGACTATAGGGCCGTCTCCACGACCCCGGGACTAGGTTGTCCCGCCGCCGACTTGTCCGACGACTATAGGGTCGTCCCCACGACCACTGGCCAAAGTTGCCCAGCCGCCGACATGTCCGACGACTATAGGGTCGTCCCCACGACCCCGGGACTAGGTTGGCCCGCCGCCGACATGTCCGACGTCTATAGGGTCGTCCCCACGACCCCGGGGCTAGATTGGCCCGCCACCGTCATGTCCGACGACTATGGGGTCGGCCTCACGACCCCGGGACTAGATTGGCCCGCCACCGTCATGTCCGACGACTATAGGTTCGTCCCAACGATCCTGGGCATACGTTGGCCTGTCGCCGACATGTCCGACGACTATAGGGTCGTCCCCACGAACCCGGGAATAGGTTGGCCAGTCACCGACATGTCCGACGACTATAGGGTCGTCCCTACGACCACGGGCCAAAGTTGCCCTGCCGCTACGATGTCCGACGACTATAGGGTCGTCCCCACGACCCCGGGACTAGGTTGGCCAGCCGCCGACATGTCCGACGACTATAGGGTCGTCCCCACGACCCCGGGGCTAGATTGGCCCGCCACCGTCATGTCCGACGACTATGGGGTCGGCCTCACGACCCCGGGACTAGGTTGGCCCGCCGCCGACTTGTCCGACGACTATAGGGTCGTCCCCACGACCACGGGCCAAAGTTGCCCTGGCGCCGTATGTCCGACGACTATAGGGTCGTCCCAACGATCCTGGGCATACGTTGGCCAGCCGCCGACATGTCTGACGACTATAGGGTCGACCCCACGACCACGGGCCAAAGTTGCCCTGCCGCCGACATGTCCGACGACTATAGGGTCGTCCCCACGACCACTGTCCTATGTTGCCCAGCCGCCGACATGTCCGACGACAATAGGGTCGTCCCCACGACCCCGGGACTAGGTTGGCCGGCCGCCGACTTGTCCGACGACTATAGGGTCGTCCCCACGACCCCGGGACTAGGTCGGCCCGCCGCCGACATGTCCGACGACTATAGGGTCGTCCCCACGACCACGGGCCAAAGTTGCCCTGCCGCTAACATGTCCGACGACTATAGGGTCGTGCCCACGACCCCGGGAGTAGGTTGGCCCGCCGCCGACTTGTCCGACGACTATAGGGTCGTCCCCACGACCACGGGCCAAAGTTGCCCTGGCGCCGTATGTCCGACGACTATAGGGTCGTCCCCACGACCCCGGGTCTAGGTTGGCCCGCCGCCGACTTTTCCGACGACTATAGGATCGTCCCCACGACCCCGGGAGTAGGTTGGCCCGCCGCCGACTTGTCCGACGACTATAGGGTCGTCCCCACGACCCCGGGGCAAGATTGGCCCGCCACCGTCATGTCCGACGACTATAGGTTCGTCCCTACGACCCTGGGCATACGTTGGCCTGCCGCCGACATGTCCCACGACTATGGGGTCGTCCCCACGACCACGAGACGAGGTTGGCCAGCCGCCGACATGTCCGACGACTATAGGGTCGTCCCCACGACCCCGGGACTAGATTGGCCCGCCACCGTCATGTCCGACGACTATGGGGCCGTCTCCACGACCCCGGGACTAGGTTGTCCCGCCGCCGACTTGTCCGACGACTATAGGGTCGTCCCCACGACCACTGGCCAAAGTTGCCCAGCCGCCGACATGTCCGACGACTATAGGGTCGTCCCCACGACCCCGGGACTAGGTTGGCCCGCCGCCGACATGTCCGACGTCTATAGGGTCGTCCCCACGACCCCGGGGCTAGATTGGCCCGCCACCGTCATGTCCGACGACTATGGGGTCGGCCTCACGACCCCGGGACTAGGTTGGCCCGCCGCCGACTTGTCCGACGACTATAGGGTCGTCCCCACGACCACGGGCCAAAGTTGCCCTGGCGCCGTATGTCCGACGACTATAGGGTCGTCCCCACGACCCCGGGTCTAGGTTGGCCCGCCGCCGACTTTTCCGACGACTATAGGATCGTCCCCATGACCCCGGGAGTAGGTTGGCCCGCCGCCGACTTGTCCGACGACTATAGGGTCGTCCCCACGACCCCGGGGCAAGATTGGCCCGCCACCGTCATGTCCGACGACTATAGGTTCGTCCCTACGACCCTGGGCATACGTTGGCCTGCCGCCGACATGTCCCACGACTATGGGGTCGTCCCCACGACCACGAGACGAGGTTGGCCAGCCGCCGACATGTCCGACGACTATAGGGTCGTCCCCACGACCCCGGGACTAGATTGGCCCGCCACCGTCATG
>CAMITZ010000199.1:5000-12500 GCA_946251845.1 Andrena fulva
TCTCCGTTGCATTGCGAACGTATTACTCTAATGGTTCGACCACGGTCGTCGTGCTCGTTTTCGAGATAATCGCGAAAAACTCCGACCGCTCCGAAAATTTCAGTCCTTCGGCACCGTGGTCCGGCCGACCATCAAACTCGACCAATCCTCGAAACAACCATTGATCCTTGCTCTCCGTTGCATTGCGAACGTATTACTCTAATGGTTCGACCACGGTCGTCGTGCTCCTTTTCGAGATAATCGCGAAAAACTCCAATCGCTCCGAAAATTTCAAAGTCCCGTCATATTTTAATCTTCGGAACAACCATTGATCCTTGTTCTCCGTTGCATTGCGAACGTATTACTCTAATGGTTCGACCACGGTCGTCGTGCTCGTTTTCGAGATAATCGCGAAAAACTCCGACCGCTCCGAAAATTTCAGTCCTTCGGCACCGTGGTCCGGCCGACCATCAAACTCGACCAATCCTCGAAACAACCATTGATCCTTGCTCTCCGTTGCATTGCGAACGTATTACTCTAATGGTTCGACCACGGTCGTCGTGCTCCTTTTCGAGATAATCGCGAAAAACTCCAATCGCTCCGAAAATTTCAAAGTCCCGTCATATTTTAATCTTCGGAACAACCATTGATCCTTGTTCTCCGTTGCATTGCGAACGTATTACTCTAATGGTTCGACCACGGTCGTCGTGCTCGTTTTCGAGATAATCGCGAAAAACTCCGACCGCTCCGAAAATTTCAGTCCTTCGGCACCGTGGTCCGACCGCCCAGCAAATTCGACCAATCCTCGAAAAAAACATTGATCCTTGTTTCCCGTTGCATTGCGAACGTATTACTCTAATGGTTCGACCACGGTCGTCGTGCTCCTTTTCGAGATAATCGCGAAAAACTCCAATCAGCTTCGAAAATTTCAAAGTCCCGAGAAATTATTTTCGAATGTTGTTTTGGACCGTGTATTTATCGTGTTAATGGTCGCGGCGATTGTTTATAACAATTCGTTCAGTCGGTTCACTCTTGGCCCCGGCGCCCTCTCCGCGGCTAAGTCCCAGCGTGCCAGGCGAACGGGCTGTTGTAGCGGCGGTTTACACCCATAAGCGCCCGTGCGTAAGGTACGGCGGCGCCGGCGTTCCGGCCGGCCGTTCGGTATCTATAAGGGAGAGCGACGGTCCGAGCGTCTCGGTCGGAGCAGCGTTGGGCGCGTGGCTATTCTATGACCTCGGTTGAGAAGCAGTCACCGCTCCTCGAGATTCTGTCTCGACTGTTCTTGCCGTGTTGCGTTTCGGATTTCTCCACACAGCATTACCACGGGTCGGTGTCTAAGACCGAATGGCCCTTATGTGGTGAGCGTCCAAAAGTGACGTTGGTGACACGTATGCACTTATGTGTATGCTTGTACGACCTCATGCATTCAACTCTTTATCCACGCAGATGGACGATTTAAACTTAACAAAACGCTAAGGAAGGCTAGCGTCGGGTACATATGAAGTATCGAACTAAAAGTTCGAACTTTGAAAGAGGGAGAAAGTAGATACAAACCCAAGAGGTGTCAGATCTCGATATGCCTAGCGCGCACATTACGTGCCAACTCGTTATGACCAGCATGGCACGGTCCGCGCTTTCCCGTTTGCTCAGCATGCACTTGTCCGCGCTATTACGTACATGACCAGCGTGAATGATACGCGCTTTGTCGATTTGTCCAGCGTGTAGTGGTCCGTGCTTCTACGGTGGATGCTAGCGTGCGTGTACTCCGTGCTTCCCGGTGGATGCAGCGGCACGCGTGATACGCGCTTTATCGAGCATCCGATGCCATCCTTATATTTATGAAGGAAATATAATGAATTTTGTCTGTAACTGAGATCTTTCTGTGAACGTATATATGAAAGGCACATATCCGATTAAAATTTTAGTCAGTGGAAAAATCGAAACGATATGATGCCTCGAAGTATGATATAATTGTGAAGGAGTGTGGAGAGAGAAAGGCACATATTATCCGAATTAGTCAGTGGAAAATCTAGGATATATATGGTGTCTGGAAGAGAAGGAGAGTGGAGAGAAAGGCACACCACGTATCATCCGAGGAGTTAGTCAGTGGAAAATCCTGGGTGTGATATGTTGGGTGTCTCTGGAGAGAAGTTATAAGGAGGAGAGGAGGCACATATCCGAGATAGAATTTGTGGAACAAATCGAGGATAGTGATGTGTCTAAAACTGCACGCTGTTGTGTATGTTTTATAAAATCAAAAATGAATGGGGCATCGTCGATCCGTCTCTAAAAGAGCGGACGACGCGATGAGAACGGAAAGAACACGAAAGTGTGTGTGAATTCGAAGAGAGAGGGAAGCTTCGCGAAGCTCCCTGGTTGATCCTGCCAGTAGTCATATGCTTGTCTCAAAGATTAAGCCATGCATGTCTCAGTACATACCGTATTAAGGTGAAACCGCGAATGGCTCATTAAATCAGTTATGGTTCCTTAGATCGTACCCACATTTACTTGGATAACTGTGGTAATTCTAGAGCTAATACATGCAAAACAGAGTTCCGACCAGAGATGGAAGGAACGCTTTTATTAGATCAAAACCAATCGGTGGCGGATGGTTTGCCGTCCGTCCCATCGTTTGCTTTGGTGACTCTGAATAACTTTGTGCTGATCGCATGGTCATCTAGCACCGGCGACGCATCTTTCAAATGTCTGCCTTATCAACTGTCGATGGTAGGTTCTGCGCCTACCATGGTTGTAACGGGTAACGGGGAATCAGGGTTCGATTCCGGAGAGGGAGCCTGAGAAACGGCTACCACATCCAAGGAAGGCAGCAGGCGCGCAAATTACCCACTCCCGGCACGGGGAGGTAGTGACGAAAAATAACGATACGGGACTCATCCGAGGCCCCGTAATCGGAATGAGTACACTTTAAATCCTTTAACAAGGATCCATTGGAGGGCAAGTCTGGTGCCAGCAGCCGCGGTAATTCCAGCTCCAATAGCGTATATTAAAGTTGTTGCGGTTAAAAAGCTCGTAGTTGAATCTGTGTGTCACAGTGTCGGTTCACCGCTCGCGGTGTTTAACTGGCATTATGTGGTACGTCCTACCGGTGGGCTTAGCTCTTCACGGGGCGGTCCAACTAATATCCCATCGCGGTGCTCTTCACTGAGTGTCGAGGTGGGCCGGTACGTTTACTTTGAACAAATTAGAGTGCTCAAAGCAGGCTACCTTCGCCTGAATACTGTGTGCATGGAATAATGGAATAGGACCTCGGTTCTATTTTGTTGGTTTTCGGAACCCCGAGGTAATGATTAATAGGGACAGATGGGGGCATTCGTATTGCGACGTTAGAGGTGAAATTCTTGGATCGTCGCAAGACGGACAGAAGCGAAAGCATTTGCCAAAAATGTTTTCATTAATCAAGAACGAAAGTTAGAGGTTCGAAGGCGATCAGATACCGCCCTAGTTCTAACCATAAACGATGCCAGCTAGCGATCCGCCGAAGTTCCTCCGATGACTCGGCGGGCAGCTTCCGGGAAACCAAAGCTTTTGGGTTCCGGGGGAAGTATGGTTGCAAAGCTGAAACTTAAAGGAATTGACGGAAGGGCACCACCAGGAGTGGAGCCTGCGGCTTAATTTGACTCAACACGGGAAACCTCACCAGGCCCGGACACCGGAAGGATTGACAGATTTATAGCTCTTTCTTGATTCGGTGGGTGGTGGTGCATGGCCGTTCTTAGTTGGTGGAGCGATTTGTCTGGTTAATTCCGATAACGAACGAGACTCTAGCCTGCTAAATAGACGTAACTTATGGTATCACGAAGGTCCCCGACTTCGGTCGGTGGGTTTTTACTACCAACGTACAAACAAATCTTCTTAGAGGGACAGGCGGCTTCTAGCCGCACGAGATTGAGCAATAACAGGTCTGTGATGCCCTTAGATGTTCTGGGCCGCACGCGCGCTACACTGAAGGAATCAGCGTGTTTTCCCTGGCCGAAAGGCCCGGGTAACCCGCTGAACCTCCTTCGTGCTAGGGATTGGGGCTTGCAATTATTCCCCATGAACGAGGAATTCCCAGTAAGCGCGAGTCATAAGCTCGCGTTGATTACGTCCCTGCCCTTTGTACACACCGCCCGTCGCTACTACCGATTGAATGATTTAGTGAGGTCTTCGGACTGGTGCGCGGCAATGTCTCGGCATTGCCGATGTTGCCGGGAAGATGACCAAACTTGATCATTTAGAGGAAGTAAAAGTCGTAACAAGGTTTCCGTAGGTGAACCTGCGGAAGGATCATTAACAAGGCTCAGAGAGCAAAAAAGCAAAAAGCTTGAATCGTAACTATGCAAAAACTAATATAAATGCGAACGCATTTATAAACAGATACCAAAAACTAAATGCGGATGCATTTAAACAGATACCAAAAACGAAATGCGAACGCATTTCTGTATATATTATAGCACCGCGTGGCACGGCTTACGCCGCGGAGGTCGCTACAGACGGAGAACCTGGTTTCTCACCGCGACGCTCCCGTCCGCTGCCATCGGTGAAGCGCAAAGAGCGAAGCGCGCCAGACCGCCAGACCGCGGCGCCCCCTCTATGAGAACGGGACGATAATACGAACGCAATCACGAGTGCGCTCGCGCGAGGTATCTCGAGAGGCCGTCGTTAACTGGATCGGGAAGCAAAACAAGACCCGTCGTTGCGATCGTGCCTCCGGTAATCCGCCGCCTCGTCGATTCGCGTTCACCTCGTATCGGAGGCGTGTGCCGCCGTGTTATATACACGATACTTACCGTCTGCGCGTGCGTCTGCGCGTGCGTCTGTACGCTCGTATCGAGAAAGGAGAGTCACTCGCGACCCAAGACGGGGACGAAAACGCACCGCAAGCGCCCCGAGTGGGGTTAAGTAAAGCGCGCGCGCGCGAGGAGAGGGCAGAGGAACGAGCCGCCGTCGAAGCCTCCTGTGCTTCGCGACGTTTCGCTCTCTCTCGACACGACGCTTCTTCCACTCGCATCCCGCTTCCTCAGTTTTGGTCGCGCTCTCCGAATAGAAGTCCTGTGACACGACGGACCCTCTCCTCGGAGAGGACCCGGCGGGTAACCTAGGGCGGCTCGCACATCGATCGCGTGGACGTGCGTCCCCGGTACCGCTCGCTCGCTCGCTCGATCGCGCCCCGATAGCCAAAAAAGGACCGGCTGTGAAGCTTCGATAGCGAAAGTCCGATTGGACCGATCGAAGCCGGCCGCGCGTCCGCTTTCGGGGGACTGCGACGACGATAGAGAGCGTGTGAGGAAGGGGACGCTGCCGCGTGCGGTGGCCCGCCCGCAGAGTACGCGATTACGGTTCTCGTATCCGTGTATCTCGAAGGTTTTTAAATGAATTTGTACGCTCGGCCGTCGGACGTGTCGCGCGGTGTTTCCGCGTTACGCTTCGACGGTTCCCGTCCTGGACACAAATCTCACACAGTGTCGTCAACGCTGGCGACGCCCGGACCTCCTTCGCGCGCTGGTTGGAGGCGCCACGGGCCTCGGCTTCATCCGAACCGAGAACAAAAGATATAACGAACATATTTAATAACACGATTACCCTGAACGGTGGATCACTTGGCTCGTGGGTCGATGAAGAACGCAGCTAATTGCGCGTCAACGTGTGAACTGCAGGACACATGAACATCGACATTTCGAACGCACATTGCGGTCCACGGATACAATTCCTGGACCACGCCTGGCTGAGGGTCGTTATCGCATACAAAAGACTGCTTGCGTCGGTTCTCCGTATATAATATCATCCTCGCCGTCTCGCGTTTCCGACGATGTAACGCGTTTCGGAGTCGGGTCGATGGTACACGCGAGATACGCGACGTACGAGCGAAAGTTGGGCCGTTCGTCGGTGTTTGCCACGGCTCGCGTGAAGCGTGTACTCTCTATCTCTCTCCCGTGCGAGAAGCAGAGAGAGGCGAATGTGATGAGAATGATCGTGCGGACTCGCGTGCGTGCTTTCACGGCGTCGCGCGTCGTTGTTTTACAACGACCGCCCGTGTGCTTGGCACCGCTCCCTGGATCATCACACACAGAGCAGCCTCTCCGCTCGCACCGGGGTGAGTGTGTAGATTTGACTTCACGTTCCGCGCGAGATCTTCTACCGTGCTCCCGACGTCGCCTGAAATGAAAAATTTGTCCTGAGAAAGAGACCGAAAAGAAGAAGGGGAGAGCAGCGAGAGATGATAGAGAAGAGAGGAAAGAGCAGTGCGCGGCATATCGTGCGCCGATCGATCTATATCGTCGGGTTCACGCGGCCCCAGGGATTTTATAAAGAGGAGGGTCGTCGTTGACAAGTGAGAAGTGTTGTCAGTCAATCTCTATATAACACCGAGGGCACAACACACACTCGTTCTTCGGGACGCCGTGAAGATCCAAGGGTCTACAATGAGAAAATAGAGGCGCTGTGCGGGATGATAAATAAACCACGCGTCAACAGGATATCGGGTCGATGTATTTCCCCGTAGTTGCGCGTGTCCTCGCCTAGCCCTATTATTCATTTTCTCCCTATGGCCACGTTCCGTCGACACACAAAAGAGTGTTTGCGCCAAACATCCGATGAAGAGAGATTGCTCCACTCGTCGCTTCTCTAAACGTTTCTGTACCCCCGGAATCCTCCTTGGCGCGGCTGGGCGAATTCTGGAACTTTTGACGAACCGAAAGGCGCTGATGCCGCGCGAAATGTGCAAGAGAGGGAGAGACTCTCCTTCGTAGAATGGAAGAACGAGTCTCCCCGATCGCGCCCCACATTGTCTTTGTCGCGTTGTTGGTCGATCGTGTACGAGACCACCGCGCGTCTCACCGGTCGTCCAGTCCACGGAAAAGCTTATTTTTCGGCGGTTCCCTCTGCTCGAGTCACACGGCGTGTGAGGGACAGCGGAATCTCAAAGCTAATATAGCGGACGGACGTTAAAGTAAAAACCGGTGCTCGTTCCGCGAGAGTCTCACGGATCGAATCGACGGTGCGCGACGAAAAGACACCTTTCCTCTGGAATCGTGCGATGGCACCTCTGGATATATATAATAAACGAGATCGATCCACATCGATCCGTCGTCGTCGTCGTCGGGCTACGAGCCGGGATGTGTGTACGGGGATGATACGCAATACGCGCACACCCCGTACTCCCGCCGGGAGACCCGTTCGAGGTGTACAATAATATCCAAAAGAGGGAGCACGATTTTATAATTCCGGAGGCAGCGCGCGCGCGCGCGCGCGCGCGCGCTTCTCCAAAATATCTTCTCTCCGTTTCACGGTCTCCTCTCTCAGCCTTTTTTTCTCTGGTGGCACAAATTTATTTATATATATATAATAAAACGATTGACGACGACCTCAGAGTAGGCGAGATTACCCGCTGAATTTAAGCATATTACTAAGCGGAGGAAAAGAAACTAACAAGGATTTCCTTAGTAGCGGCGAGCGAACAGGAATTAGCCCAGCACTGAATCCCGCGGTTCCGCCGCAGGGAATTGTAGTGTTCAGGAGGAT
>CAMITZ010000199.1:17500-20000 GCA_946251845.1 Andrena fulva
CCAATCGCTCCGAAAATTTCAAAGTCCCGTCATATTTTAATCTTCGGAACAACCATTGATCCTTGTTCTCCGTTGCATTGCGAACGTATTACTCTAATGGTTCGACCACGGTCGTCGTGCTCGTTTTCGAGATAATCGCGAAAAACTCCAATCGCTCCGAAAATTTCAAAGTCCCGTCATATTTTAATCTTCGGAACAACCATTGATCCTTGTTCTCCGTTGCATTGCGAACGTATTACTCTAATGGTTCGACCACGGTCGTCGTGCTCGTTTTCGAGATAATCGCGAAAAACTCCGACCGCTCCGAAAATTTCAGTCCTTCGGCACCGTGGTCCGGCCGACCATCAAACTCGACCAATCCTCGAAACAACCATTGATCCTTGCTCTCCGTTGCATTGCGAACGTATTACTCTAATGGTTCGACCACGGTCGTCGTGCTCCTTTTCGAGATAATCGCGAAAAACTCCAATCGCTCCGAAAATTTCAAAGTCCCGTCATATTTTAATCTTCGGAACAACCATTGATCCTTGTTCTCCGTTGCATTGCGAACGTATTACTCTAATGGTTCGACCACGGTCGTCGTGCTCGTTTTCGAGATAATCGCGAAAAACTCCGACCGCTCCGAAAATTTCAGTCCTTCGGCACCGTGGTCCGGCCGACCATCAAACTCGACCAATCCTCGAAACAACCATTGATCCTTGCTCTCCGTTGCATTGCGAACGTATTACTCTAATGGTTCGACCACGGTCGTCGTGCTCCTTTTCGAGATAATCGCGAAAAACTCCAATCGCTCCGAAAATTTCAAAGTCCCGTCATATTTTAATCTTCGGAACAACCATTGATCCTTGTTCTCCGTTGCATTGCGAACGTATTACTCTAATGGTTCGACCACGGTCGTCGTGCTCGTTTTCGAGATAATCGCGAAAAACTCCGACCGCTCCGAAAATTTCAGTCCTTCGGCACCGTGGTCCGACCGCCCAGCAAATTCGACCAATCCTCGAAAAAAACATTGATCCTTGTTTCCCGTTGCATTGCGAACGTATTACTCTAATGGTTCGACCACGGTCGTCGTGCTCCTTTTCGAGATAATCGCGAAAAACTCCAATCAGCTTCGAAAATTTCAAAGTCCCGAGAAATTATTTTCGAATGTTGTTTTGGACCGTGTATTTATCGTGTTAATGGTCGCGGCGATTGTTTATAACAATTCGTTCAGTCGGTTCACTCTTGGCCCCGGCGCCCTCTCCGCGGCTAAGTCCCAGCGTGCCAGGCGAACGGGCTGTTGTAGCGGCGGTTTACACCCATAAGCGCCCGTGCGTAAGGTACGGCGGCGCCGGCGTTCCGGCCGGCCGTTCGGTATCTATAAGGGAGAGCGACGGTCCGAGCGTCTCGGTCGGAGCAGCGTTGGGCGCGTGGCTATTCTATGACCTCGGTTGAGAAGCAGTCACCGCTCCTCGAGATTCTGTCTCGACTGTTCTTGCCGTGTTGCGTTTCGGATTTCTCCACACAGCATTACCACGGGTCGGTGTCTAAGACCGAATGGCCCTTATGTGGTGAGCGTCCAAAAGTGACGTTGGTGACACGTATGCACTTATGTGTATGCTTGTACGACCTCATGCATTCAACTCTTTATCCACGCAGATGGACGATTTAAACTTAACAAAACGCTAAGGAAGGCTAGCGTCGGGTACATATGAAGTATCGAACTAAAAGTTCGAACTTTGAAAGAGGGAGAAAGTAGATACAAACCCAAGAGGTGTCAGATCTCGATATGCCTAGCGCGCACATTACGTGCCAACTCGTTATGACCAGCATGGCACGGTCCGCGCTTTCCCGTTTGCTCAGCATGCACTTGTCCGCGCTATTACGTACATGACCAGCGTGAATGATACGCGCTTTGTCGATTTGTCCAGCGTGTAGTGGTCCGTGCTTCTACGGTGGATGCTAGCGTGCGTGTACTCCGTGCTTCCCGGTGGATGCAGCGGCACGCGTGATACGCGCTTTATCGAGCATCCGATGCCATCCTTATATTTATGAAGGAAATATAATGAATTTTGTCTGTAACTGAGATCTTTCTGTGAACGTATATATGAAAGGCACATATCCGATTAAAATTTTAGTCAGTGGAAAAATCGAAACGATATGATGCCTCGAAGTATGATATAATTGTGAAGGAGTGTGGAGAGAGAAAGGCACATATTATCCGAATTAGTCAGTGGAAAATCTAGGATATATATGGTGTCTGGAAGAGAAGGAGAGTGGAGAGAAAGGCACACCACGTATCATCCGAGGAGTTAGTCAGTGGAAAATCCTGGGTGTGATATGTTGGGTGTCTCTGGAGAGAAGTTATAAGGAGGAGAGGAGGCACATATCCGAGATAGAATTTGTGGAACAAATCGAGGATAGTGATGTGTCTAAAACTGCACGCTGTTGTGTATGTTTTATAAAATCAAAAATGAATGGGGCATCGTCGATCCGTCTCTAAAAGAGCGGACGACGCGAT
>CAMITZ010000199.1:22500-25000 GCA_946251845.1 Andrena fulva
CGCGTGCGTCTGTACGCTCGTATCGAGAAAGGAGAGTCACTCGCGACCCAAGACGGGGACGAAAACGCACCGCAAGCGCCCCGAGTGGGGTTAAGTAAAGCGCGCGCGCGCGAGGAGAGGGCAGAGGAACGAGCCGCCGTCGAAGCCTCCTGTGCTTCGCGACGTTTCGCTCTCTCTCGACACGACGCTTCTTCCACTCGCATCCCGCTTCCTCAGTTTTGGTCGCGCTCTCCGAATAGAAGTCCTGTGACACGACGGACCCTCTCCTCGGAGAGGACCCGGCGGGTAACCTAGGGCGGCTCGCACATCGATCGCGTGGACGTGCGTCCCCGGTACCGCTCGCTCGCTCGCTCGATCGCGCCCCGATAGCCAAAAAAGGACCGGCTGTGAAGCTTCGATAGCGAAAGTCCGATTGGACCGATCGAAGCCGGCCGCGCGTCCGCTTTCGGGGGACTGCGACGACGATAGAGAGCGTGTGAGGAAGGGGACGCTGCCGCGTGCGGTGGCCCGCCCGCAGAGTACGCGATTACGGTTCTCGTATCCGTGTATCTCGAAGGTTTTTAAATGAATTTGTACGCTCGGCCGTCGGACGTGTCGCGCGGTGTTTCCGCGTTACGCTTCGACGGTTCCCGTCCTGGACACAAATCTCACACAGTGTCGTCAACGCTGGCGACGCCCGGACCTCCTTCGCGCGCTGGTTGGAGGCGCCACGGGCCTCGGCTTCATCCGAACCGAGAACAAAAGATATAACGAACATATTTAATAACACGATTACCCTGAACGGTGGATCACTTGGCTCGTGGGTCGATGAAGAACGCAGCTAATTGCGCGTCAACGTGTGAACTGCAGGACACATGAACATCGACATTTCGAACGCACATTGCGGTCCACGGATACAATTCCTGGACCACGCCTGGCTGAGGGTCGTTATCGCATACAAAAGACTGCTTGCGTCGGTTCTCCGTATATAATATCATCCTCGCCGTCTCGCGTTTCCGACGATGTAACGCGTTTCGGAGTCGGGTCGATGGTACACGCGAGATACGCGACGTACGAGCGAAAGTTGGGCCGTTCGTCGGTGTTTGCCACGGCTCGCGTGAAGCGTGTACTCTCTATCTCTCTCCCGTGCGAGAAGCAGAGAGAGGCGAATGTGATGAGAATGATCGTGCGGACTCGCGTGCGTGCTTTCACGGCGTCGCGCGTCGTTGTTTTACAACGACCGCCCGTGTGCTTGGCACCGCTCCCTGGATCATCACACACAGAGCAGCCTCTCCGCTCGCACCGGGGTGAGTGTGTAGATTTGACTTCACGTTCCGCGCGAGATCTTCTACCGTGCTCCCGACGTCGCCTGAAATGAAAAATTTGTCCTGAGAAAGAGACCGAAAAGAAGAAGGGGAGAGCAGCGAGAGATGATAGAGAAGAGAGGAAAGAGCAGTGCGCGGCATATCGTGCGCCGATCGATCTATATCGTCGGGTTCACGCGGCCCCAGGGATTTTATAAAGAGGAGGGTCGTCGTTGACAAGTGAGAAGTGTTGTCAGTCAATCTCTATATAACACCGAGGGCACAACACACACTCGTTCTTCGGGACGCCGTGAAGATCCAAGGGTCTACAATGAGAAAATAGAGGCGCTGTGCGGGATGATAAATAAACCACGCGTCAACAGGATATCGGGTCGATGTATTTCCCCGTAGTTGCGCGTGTCCTCGCCTAGCCCTATTATTCATTTTCTCCCTATGGCCACGTTCCGTCGACACACAAAAGAGTGTTTGCGCCAAACATCCGATGAAGAGAGATTGCTCCACTCGTCGCTTCTCTAAACGTTTCTGTACCCCCGGAATCCTCCTTGGCGCGGCTGGGCGAATTCTGGAACTTTTGACGAACCGAAAGGCGCTGATGCCGCGCGAAATGTGCAAGAGAGGGAGAGACTCTCCTTCGTAGAATGGAAGAACGAGTCTCCCCGATCGCGCCCCACATTGTCTTTGTCGCGTTGTTGGTCGATCGTGTACGAGACCACCGCGCGTCTCACCGGTCGTCCAGTCCACGGAAAAGCTTATTTTTCGGCGGTTCCCTCTGCTCGAGTCACACGGCGTGTGAGGGACAGCGGAATCTCAAAGCTAATATAGCGGACGGACGTTAAAGTAAAAACCGGTGCTCGTTCCGCGAGAGTCTCACGGATCGAATCGACGGTGCGCGACGAAAAGACACCTTTCCTCTGGAATCGTGCGATGGCACCTCTGGATATATATAATAAACGAGATCGATCCACATCGATCCGTCGTCGTCGTCGTCGGGCTACGAGCCGGGATGTGTGTACGGGGATGATACGCAATACGCGCACACCCCGTACTCCCGCCGGGAGACCCGTTCGAGGTGTACAATAATATCCAAAAGAGGGAGCACGATTTTATAATTCCGGAGGCAGCGCGCGCGCGCGCGCGCGCGCGCGCTTCTCCAAAATATCTTCTCTCCGTTTCACGGTCTCCTCTCTCAGCCTTTT
>CAMITZ010000202.1:17500-20000 GCA_946251845.1 Andrena fulva
TTGCGCGTCAACGTGTGAACTGCAGGACACATGAACATCGACATTTCGAACGCACATTGCGGTCCACGGATACAATTCCTGGACCACGCCTGGCTGAGGGTCGTTATCGCATACAAAAGACTGCTTGCGTCGGTTCTCCGTATATAATATCATCCTCGCCGTCTCGCGTTTCCGACGATGTAACGCGTTTCGGAGTCGGGTCGATGGTACACGCGAGATACGCGACGTACGAGCGAAAGTTGGGCCGTTCGTCGGTGTTTGCCACGGCTCGCGTGAAGCGTGTACTCTCTATCTCTCTCCCGTGCGAGAAGCAGAGAGAGGCGAATGTGATGAGAATGATCGTGCGGACTCGCGTGCGTGCTTTCACGGCGTCGCGCGTCGTTGTTTTACAACGACCGCCCGTGTGCTTGGCACCGCTCCCTGGATCATCACACACAGAGCAGCCTCTCCGCTCGCACCGGGGTGAGTGTGTAGATTTGACTTCACGTTCCGCGCGAGATCTTCTACCGTGCTCCCGACGTCGCCTGAAATGAAAAATTTGTCCTGAGAAAGAGACCGAAAAGAAGAAGGGGAGAGCAGCGAGAGATGATAGAGAAGAGAGGAAAGAGCAGTGCGCGGCATATCGTGCGCCGATCGATCTATATCGTCGGGTTCACGCGGCCCCAGGGATTTTATAAAGAGGAGGGTCGTCGTTGACAAGTGAGAAGTGTTGTCAGTCAATCTCTATATAACACCGAGGGCACAACACACACTCGTTCTTCGGGACGCCGTGAAGATCCAAGGGTCTACAATGAGAAAATAGAGGCGCTGTGCGGGATGATAAATAAACCACGCGTCAACAGGATATCGGGTCGATGTATTTCCCCGTAGTTGCGCGTGTCCTCGCCTAGCCCTATTATTCATTTTCTCCCTATGGCCACGTTCCGTCGACACACAAAAGAGTGTTTGCGCCAAACATCCGATGAAGAGAGATTGCTCCACTCGTCGCTTCTCTAAACGTTTCTGTACCCCCGGAATCCTCCTTGGCGCGGCTGGGCGAATTCTGGAACTTTTGACGAACCGAAAGGCGCTGATGCCGCGCGAAATGTGCAAGAGAGGGAGAGACTCTCCTTCGTAGAATGGAAGAACGAGTCTCCCCGATCGCGCCCCACATTGTCTTTGTCGCGTTGTTGGTCGATCGTGTACGAGACCACCGCGCGTCTCACCGGTCGTCCAGTCCACGGAAAAGCTTATTTTTCGGCGGTTCCCTCTGCTCGAGTCACACGGCGTGTGAGGGACAGCGGAATCTCAAAGCTAATATAGCGGACGGACGTTAAAGTAAAAACCGGTGCTCGTTCCGCGAGAGTCTCACGGATCGAATCGACGGTGCGCGACGAAAAGACACCTTTCCTCTGGAATCGTGCGATGGCACCTCTGGATATATATAATAAACGAGATCGATCCACATCGATCCGTCGTCGTCGTCGTCGGGCTACGAGCCGGGATGTGTGTACGGGGATGATACGCAATACGCGCACACCCCGTACTCCCGCCGGGAGACCCGTTCGAGGTGTACAATAATATCCAAAAGAGGGAGCACGATTTTATAATTCCGGAGGCAGCGCGCGCGCGCGCGCGCGCGCGCGCTTCTCCAAAATATCTTCTCTCCGTTTCACGGTCTCCTCTCTCAGCCTTTTTTTCTCTGGTGGCACAAATTTATTTATATATATATAATAAAACGATTGACGACGACCTCAGAGTAGGCGAGATTACCCGCTGAATTTAAGCATATTACTAAGCGGAGGAAAAGAAACTAACAAGGATTTCCTTAGTAGCGGCGAGCGAACAGGAATTAGCCCAGCACTGAATCCCGCGGTTCCGCCGCAGGGAATTGTAGTGTTCAGGAGATCCGTTTATCCCGTGACGTCGCACCGCGTCCAAGTCCATCTTGAATGGGGCCACTTACCCGCAGAGGGTGCCAGGCCCGTAGCGACCGGTACGCGTTTCGGGAGGATCTCTCCATAGAGTCGGGTTGCTTGAGAGTGCAACCCTAAGTGGGTGGTAAACTCCATCTAAGGCTAAATACAACCACGAGACCGATAGCGAACAAGTACCGTGAGGGAGAAGTTGAAAAGAACTTTGAAGAGAGAGTTCAAGAGTACGTGAAACCGTTCAGGGGTAAACCTGAGAAACCCAAAAGATCGAATGGGGAGATTCATCGTCGACGAGGCTGGCTCCCGTCGGTGCGCGATACTCCGGGTGTGGACCATTAGTGGTTCCATTAGCGAGGGTACACCACCGGCGGCGAATGTTCCGGCCACGTAGTCGTGCACTTCTCCCCTAGTAGAACGTCGCGACCCGTTGCGTGTCGGTCTACGGCCCGAGCGGTTGCCTGTTTCGTTGCTCCCAGAGCACGCGACAGACCCTCGGCCGCCCGGCCGGCTGCGCGACGGTACTCTGACGGTATCGGGCCGCAACCAAAATCCATTTTCGAATGTGTGTGCGTCAGGCCCGCCGCAAG
>CAMITZ010000202.1:30000-32500 GCA_946251845.1 Andrena fulva
GTCGTCAACGCTGGCGACGCCCGGACCTCCTTCGCGCGCTGGTTGGAGGCGCCACGGGCCTCGGCTTCATCCGAACCGAGAACAAAAGATATAACGAACATATTTAATAACACGATTACCCTGAACGGTGGATCACTTGGCTCGTGGGTCGATGAAGAACGCAGCTAATTGCGCGTCAACGTGTGAACTGCAGGACACATGAACATCGACATTTCGAACGCACATTGCGGTCCACGGATACAATTCCTGGACCACGCCTGGCTGAGGGTCGTTATCGCATACAAAAGACTGCTTGCGTCGGTTCTCCGTATATAATATCATCCTCGCCGTCTCGCGTTTCCGACGATGTAACGCGTTTCGGAGTCGGGTCGATGGTACACGCGAGATACGCGACGTACGAGCGAAAGTTGGGCCGTTCGTCGGTGTTTGCCACGGCTCGCGTGAAGCGTGTACTCTCTATCTCTCTCCCGTGCGAGAAGCAGAGAGAGGCGAATGTGATGAGAATGATCGTGCGGACTCGCGTGCGTGCTTTCACGGCGTCGCGCGTCGTTGTTTTACAACGACCGCCCGTGTGCTTGGCACCGCTCCCTGGATCATCACACACAGAGCAGCCTCTCCGCTCGCACCGGGGTGAGTGTGTAGATTTGACTTCACGTTCCGCGCGAGATCTTCTACCGTGCTCCCGACGTCGCCTGAAATGAAAAATTTGTCCTGAGAAAGAGACCGAAAAGAAGAAGGGGAGAGCAGCGAGAGATGATAGAGAAGAGAGGAAAGAGCAGTGCGCGGCATATCGTGCGCCGATCGATCTATATCGTCGGGTTCACGCGGCCCCAGGGATTTTATAAAGAGGAGGGTCGTCGTTGACAAGTGAGAAGTGTTGTCAGTCAATCTCTATATAACACCGAGGGCACAACACACACTCGTTCTTCGGGACGCCGTGAAGATCCAAGGGTCTACAATGAGAAAATAGAGGCGCTGTGCGGGATGATAAATAAACCACGCGTCAACAGGATATCGGGTCGATGTATTTCCCCGTAGTTGCGCGTGTCCTCGCCTAGCCCTATTATTCATTTTCTCCCTATGGCCACGTTCCGTCGACACACAAAAGAGTGTTTGCGCCAAACATCCGATGAAGAGAGATTGCTCCACTCGTCGCTTCTCTAAACGTTTCTGTACCCCCGGAATCCTCCTTGGCGCGGCTGGGCGAATTCTGGAACTTTTGACGAACCGAAAGGCGCTGATGCCGCGCGAAATGTGCAAGAGAGGGAGAGACTCTCCTTCGTAGAATGGAAGAACGAGTCTCCCCGATCGCGCCCCACATTGTCTTTGTCGCGTTGTTGGTCGATCGTGTACGAGACCACCGCGCGTCTCACCGGTCGTCCAGTCCACGGAAAAGCTTATTTTTCGGCGGTTCCCTCTGCTCGAGTCACACGGCGTGTGAGGGACAGCGGAATCTCAAAGCTAATATAGCGGACGGACGTTAAAGTAAAAACCGGTGCTCGTTCCGCGAGAGTCTCACGGATCGAATCGACGGTGCGCGACGAAAAGACACCTTTCCTCTGGAATCGTGCGATGGCACCTCTGGATATATATAATAAACGAGATCGATCCACATCGATCCGTCGTCGTCGTCGTCGGGCTACGAGCCGGGATGTGTGTACGGGGATGATACGCAATACGCGCACACCCCGTACTCCCGCCGGGAGACCCGTTCGAGGTGTACAATAATATCCAAAAGAGGGAGCACGATTTTATAATTCCGGAGGCAGCGCGCGCGCGCGCTTCTCCAAAATATCTTCTCTCCGTTTCACGGTCTCCTCTCTCAGCCTTTTTTTCTCTGGTGGCACAAATTTATTTATATATATATAATAAAACGATTGACGACGACCTCAGAGTAGGCGAGATTACCCGCTGAATTTAAGCATATTACTAAGCGGAGGAAAAGAAACTAACAAGGATTTCCTTAGTAGCGGCGAGCGAACAGGAATTAGCCCAGCACTGAATCCCGCGGTTCCGCCGCAGGGAATTGTAGTGTTCAGGAGGATCCGTTTATCCCGTGACGTCGCACCGCGTCCAAGTCCATCTTGAATGGGGCCACTTACCCGCAGAGGGTGCCAGGCCCGTAGCGACCGGTACGCGTTTCGGGAGGATCTCTCCATAGAGTCGGGTTGCTTGAGAGTGCAACCCTAAGTGGGTGGTAAACTCCATCTAAGGCTAAATACAACCACGAGACCGATAGCGAACAAGTACCGTGAGGGAAAGTTGAAAAGAACTTTGAAGAGAGAGTTCAAGAGTACGTGAAACCGTTCAGGGGTAAACCTGAGAAACCCAAAAGATCGAATGGGGAGATTCATCGTCGACGAGGCTGGCTCCCGTCGGTGCGCGATACTCCGGGTGTGGACCATTAGTGGTTCCATTAGCGAGGGTACACCACCGGCGGCGAATGTTCCGGCCACGTAGTCGTGCACTTCTCCCCTAGTAGAACGTCGCGACCCGTTGC
>CAMITZ010000203.1:17500-20000 GCA_946251845.1 Andrena fulva
GTATTTTATCGAACGCTTTGGATAGATCTATTGAAAGTACGAATAGAGGTTTGCCATTGTTGCGATGTTCACGCACAATTGTGTCGAAAATGGTGAAGCTGGTCATTACGCCATCGCCCGGCGTAAAACCTCTCTGCGCATGATGGAGTTTAATATTTTCGGAAAGTCGGGTAGCCAAAATTTTATGTAAGAGACGTGTGAAAAGCGAGGAAATAGTGATCGGGCGCCAATTGGAGACCTTGGAAAGGTCACCCTTTTTCGGAATTAAAACAGTTCTATTATGCTTAAAGATGGTTGGTGTACGACATAAGCCAAACACTACGTTAAGTAACCCCACCAGGTCAGCCATATTAGCCTTCCTTAGATCTTCCCTTTTAATACCGTCTAGGCCGCACGCCGATTGTTTCTGACGACGGAGCGCCAACTCGGTTTCCCTAAAGGATATAGGATAGTCTAGATCTATATGTTCGTCAGGAGACCGAGGGGCCGGACCAGAATACTCCGGACAATCCTCAAATATAGAGCGATACTCCTTCTCGATCTCCTCCATTTTAGGGAATTGAGTGGCATTTAGTTCTCTCTCGTCTAAAATCGCGTGCGCCAATTGTGTGGGATTACAGGCATATAGACGTTGGTAGCTGCTAAAGGTGGCTGATCTAACTGCAGCCCTATTCTGCTTACGCTTTTTATTTCTACTGTTATTAAATTTTGAATTTGACCTTTTTTTGTTATTGCGGTTACGTTCTATGGATCCGGACATCTGACTGGACGCGGCCAGGCTATGAACTATGGAAGATATTGCAGCATCAATTTCTTCAAAACTATGATTATTAAATAGACCATGGATGAGAGTCTGAACATTGGTGGAACAAGATGGAATTAGTTCTCTAAGATATGTACAGATCTCTAGATTCTGCAAAAGGGCACATTCGCTGGTTTCAGCGTCAGGAGAAGCAGTACCACTGATGGGCGTTGAAATCGAAGACTGAGTGAACAGTCTGTTCCAGGGGGCTATCAAATCAATACGCTCGAGGCGCAGCCTTGGTGAGCGCAAACCTAAGTTATTATACATGGAGGTTGAGGGCAAAGAAGGAGAAACCGGAGAGACTGGTATATCTGGAGTAGTTTCAGATACTATTGCCTGTAAAGGTGAGGGCGAAGGAAGAGGAACCGAAGCAACTGAATTAGCTGGCATAGTTTCAGCTACTATTGAACGTAGGATGGTTTTATATGAAGGTTTTTGTCGCTGCTTCTTAATACCTTCGGCGGAACGACCAGAATGCTGGCTAGCTAGACGACTATTTATTTCTTTCTGCGGCAGACCTGTGGGGAGTAAAGCTTCCAGACGAGCAAGTTGTTTTTCCTCTGCCGTAGACCATTTGGCTCTGGTGGCTGGAGCCCTTCCTTCAGTAAGCGCAACATCGCCAGCGTTGTACTCTACCGGATGTGAGCGCTTTATGTGCTGCCGAAGACCAGCATAAGTTTTATAAAGTGAGGAGCATTGCTCGCAAGAGTATGCCCCGTCGCTGTTCGGAGGCGGCTGGTTACAACGCCGGACGTGCTGCTTCCTTTGTGATGGGATCCTCAAGGACAAATCTATGTGACAAGACGGACACGACAAGTAATCTAAACCTACATCTACATCTAAATCCAAACATGAACCGACGGAATATCCAAGAGACATCGCCGAGTCGTCAACAGAAGGGCAATCGGGTTTCCGAGGCTTCTTTGAGTTATTCGTAGCAATAGGAGTGGAGCTAGGCTCCGAGGCTCCAAGGGGTGCTGACCCGTGGAACTTCTGACATAATGTCATGTGGGCTTTCGCCCGGTTCGGCCGCCTCCGTTAGCTAGGACCAGGCACCTATGTGGTCCCTTACCCGGCGCCACGTAGCCTTGCCTAAGGGCTGGACGTGGAGGTCGGCCTTGGGGTGGGTTTCCAGACGAGGCAGAGGCAAGATGGATATAGGCCTCTACCCCCTGACCCCACACCCCCATTCGGCAGGAATGCGCTTCCACATGTACCGGACTCCGTACAAAGTCAAAGCGTACCAGTCCGCGCATCCCTGGGAGTCTATGAGCCTTAAGAGAGTCATAGTTACTCCCGCCTTAAGAGAGTCATAGTTACTCCCGCCGTTTACCCGCGCTTTTTTGAATTTCTTCACGTTGACATTCAGAGCACTGGGCAGAAATCACATTGCGTCAACACCCTCGGGGGCCATCGCAATGCTTTGTTTTAATTAGACAGTCGGATTCCCCTAGTCCGTGCCAGTTCTGAGCTGAGCGTTGAATGGCGGCCGAAGAGGACGACCACGACGGTGAAACCGACACGGAAGCCTCGCAGCAAGGAAGATCCGCGGGAGGCGATGGCACGGGACCGAGCTCGGATCCCGGATGCGAGACCGAAATCCCGACCGTTCACCTCACCCAGGCCCGGCTCGTCAACCAAACCCGTTTCCCAACCAAGCCCGACACGCCCCGCTCCTCAGAGCCAATCCTTATT
>CAMITZ010000203.1:22500-25000 GCA_946251845.1 Andrena fulva
GGAATTATAAAATCGTGCTCCCTCTTTTGGATATTATTGTACACCTCGAACGGGTCTCCCGGCGGGAGTACGGGGTGTGCGCGTATTGCGTATCATCCCCGTACACACATCCCGGCTCGTAGCCCGACGACGACGACGACGGATCGATGTGGATCGATCTCGTTTATTATATATATCCAGAGGTGCCATCGCACGATTCCAGAGGAAAGGTGTCTTTTCGTCGCGCACCGTCGATTCGATCCGTGAGACTCTCGCGGAACGAGCACCGGTTTTTACTTTAACGTCCGTCCGCTATATTAGCTTTGAGATTCCGCTGTCCCTCACACGCCGTGTGACTCGAGCAGAGGGAACCGCCGAAAAATAAGCTTTTCCGTGGACTGGACGACCGGTGAGACGCGCGGTGGTCTCGTACACGATCGACCAACAACGCGACAAAGACAATGTGGGGCGCGATCGGGGAGACTCGTTCTTCCATTCTACGAAGGAGAGTCTCTCCCTCTCTTGCACATTTCGCGCGGCATCAGCGCCTTTCGGTTCGTCAAAAGTTCCAGAATTCGCCCAGCCGCGCCAAGGAGGATTCCGGGGGTACAGAAACGTTTAGAGAAGCGACGAGTGGAGCAATCTCTCTTCATCGGATGTTTGGCGCAAACACTCTTTTGTGTGTCGACGGAACGTGGCCATAGGGAGAAAATGAATAATAGGGCTAGGCGAGGACACGCGCAACTACGGGGAAATACATCGACCCGATATCCTGTTGACGCGTGGTTTATTTATCATCCCGCACAGCGCCTCTATTTTCTCATTGTAGACCCTTGGATCTTCACGGCGTCCCGAAGAACGAGTGTGTGTTGTGCCCTCGGTGTTATATAGAGATTGACTGACAACACTTCTCACTTGTCAACGACGACCCTCCTCTTTATAAAATCCCTGGGGCCGCGTGAACCCGACGATATAGATCGATCGGCGCACGATATGCCGCGCACTGCTCTTTCCTCTCTTCTCTATCATCTCTCGCTGCTCTCCCCTTCTTCTTTTCGGTCTCTTTCTCAGGACAAATTTTTCATTTCAGGCGACGTCGGGAGCACGGTAGAAGATCTCGCGCGGAACGTGAAGTCAAATCTACACACTCACCCCGGTGCGAGCGGAGAGGCTGCTCTGTGTGTGATGATCCAGGGAGCGGTGCCAAGCACACGGGCGGTCGTTGTAAAACAACGACGCGCGACGCCGTGAAAGCACGCACGCGAGTCCGCACGATCATTCTCATCACATTCGCCTCTCTCTGCTTCTCGCACGGGAGAGAGATAGAGAGTACACGCTTCACGCGAGCCGTGGCAAACACCGACGAACGGCCCAACTTTCGCTCGTACGTCGCGTATCTCGCGTGTACCATCGACCCGACTCCGAAACGCGTTACATCGTCGGAAACGCGAGACGGCGAGGATGATATTATATACGGAGAACCGACGCAAGCAGTCTTTTGTATGCGATAACGACCCTCAGCCAGGCGTGGTCCAGGAATTGTATCCGTGGACCGCAATGTGCGTTCGAAATGTCGATGTTCATGTGTCCTGCAGTTCACACGTTGACGCGCAATTAGCTGCGTTCTTCATCGACCCACGAGCCAAGTGATCCACCGTTCAGGGTAATCGTGTTATTAAATATGTTCGTTATATCTTTTGTTCTCGGTTCGGATGAAGCCGAGGCCCGTGGCGCCTCCAACCAGCGCGCGAAGGAGGTCCGGGCGTCGCCAGCGTTGACGACACTGTGTGAGATTTGTGTCCAGGACGGGAACCGTCGAAGCGTAACGCGGAAACACCGCGCGACACGTCCGACGGCCGAGCGTACAAATTCATTTAAAAACCTTCGAGATACACGGATACGAGAACCGTAATCGCGTACTCTGCGGGCGGGCCACCGCACGCGGCAGCGTCCCCTTCCTCACACGCTCTCTATCGTCGTCGCAGTCCCCCGAAAGCGGACGCGCGGCCGGCTTCGATCGGTCCAATCGGACTTTCGCTATCGAAGCTTCACAGCCGGTCCTTTTTTGGCTATCGGGGCGCGATCGAGCGAGCGAGCGAGCGGTACCGGGGACGCACGTCCACGCGATCGATGTGCGAGCCGCCCTAGGTTACCCGCCGGGTCCTCTCCGAGGAGAGGGTCCGTCGTGTCACAGGACTTCTATTCGGAGAGCGCGACCAAAACTGAGGAAGCGGGATGCGAGTGGAAGAAGCGTCGTGTCGAGAGAGAGCGAAACGTCGCGAAGCACAGGAGGCTTCGACGGCGGCTCGTTCCTCTGCCCTCTCCTCGCGCGCGCGCGCTTTACTTAACCCCACTCGGGGCGCTTGCGGTGCGTTTTCGTCCCCGTCTTGGGTCGCGAGTGACTCTCCTTTCTCGATACGAGCGTACAGACGCACGCGCAGACGCACGCGCAGACGGTAAGTATCGTGTATATAACACGGCGGCACACGCCTCCGATACGAGGTGAACGCGAATCGACGAG
>CAMITZ010000203.1:27500-30000 GCA_946251845.1 Andrena fulva
TTTTAGACACATCACTATCCTCGATTTGTTCCACAAATTCTATCTCGGATATGTGCCTCCTCTCCTCCTTATAACTTCTCTCCAGAGACACCCAACATATCACACCCAGGATTTTCCACTGACTAACTCCTCGGATGATACGTGGTGTGCCTTTCTCTCCACTCTCCTTCTCTTCCAGACACCATATATATCCTAGATTTTCCACTGACTAATTCGGATAATATGTGCCTTTCTCTCTCCACACTCCTTCACAATTATATCATACTTCGAGGCATCATATCGTTTCGATTTTTCCACTGACTAAAATTTTAATCGGATATGTGCCTTTCATATATACGTTCACAGAAAGATCTCAGTTACAGACAAAATTCATTATATTTCCTTCATAAATATAAGGATGGCATCGGATGCTCGATAAAGCGCGTATCACGCGTGCCGCTGCATCCACCGGGAAGCACGGAGTACACGCACGCTAGCATCCACCGTAGAAGCACGGACCACTACACGCTGGACAAATCGACAAAGCGCGTATCATTCACGCTGGTCATGTACGTAATAGCGCGGACAAGTGCATGCTGAGCAAACGGGAAAGCGCGGACCGTGCCATGCTGGTCATAACGAGTTGGCACGTAATGTGCGCGCTAGGCATATCGAGATCTGACACCTCTTGGGTTTGTATCTACTTTCTCCCTCTTTCAAAGTTCGAACTTTTAGTTCGATACTTCATATGTACCCGACGCTAGCCTTCCTTAGCGTTTTGTTAAGTTTAAATCGTCCATCTGCGTGGATAAAGAGTTGAATGCATGAGGTCGTACAAGCATACACATAAGTGCATACGTGTCACCAACGTCACTTTTGGACGCTCACCACATAAGGGCCATTCGGTCTTAGACACCGACCCGTGGTAATGCTGTGTGGAGAAATCCGAAACGCAACACGGCAAGAACAGTCGAGACAGAATCTCGAGGAGCGGTGACTGCTTCTCAACCGAGGTCATAGAATAGCCACGCGCCCAACGCTGCTCCGACCGAGACGCTCGGACCGTCGCTCTCCCTTATAGATACCGAACGGCCGGCCGGAACGCCGGCGCCGCCGTACCTTACGCACGGGCGCTTATGGGTGTAAACCGCCGCTACAACAGCCCGTTCGCCTGGCACGCTGGGACTTAGCCGCGGAGAGGGCGCCGGGGCCAAGAGTGAACCGACTGAACGAATTGTTATAAACAATCGCCGCGACCATTAACACGATAAATACACGGTCCAAAACAACATTCGAAAATAATTTCTCGGGACTTTGAAATTTTCGAAGCTGATTGGAGTTTTTCGCGATTATCTCGAAAAGGAGCACGACGACCGTGGTCGAACCATTAGAGTAATACGTTCGCAATGCAACGGGAAACAAGGATCAATGTTTTTTTCGAGGATTGGTCGAATTTGCTGGGCGGTCGGACCACGGTGCCGAAGGACTGAAATTTTCGGAGCGGTCGGAGTTTTTCGCGATTATCTCGAAAACGAGCACGACGACCGTGGTCGAACCATTAGAGTAATACGTTCGCAATGCAACGGAGAACAAGGATCAATGGTTGTTCCGAAGATTAAAATATGACGGGACTTTGAAATTTTCGGAGCGATTGGAGTTTTTCGCGATTATCTCGAAAAGGAGCACGACGACCGTGGTCGAACCATTAGAGTAATACGTTCGCAATGCAACGGAGAGCAAGGATCAATGGTTGTTTCGAGGATTGGTCGAGTTTGATGGTCGGCCGGACCACGGTGCCGAAGGACTGAAATTTTCGGAGCGGTCGGAGTTTTTCGCGATTATCTCGAAAACGAGCACGACGACCGTGGTCGAACCATTAGAGTAATACGTTCGCAATGCAACGGAGAACAAGGATCAATGGTTGTTCCGAAGATTAAAATATGACGGGACTTTGAAATTTTCGGAGCGATTGGAGTTTTTCGCGATTATCTCGAAAAGGAGCACGACGACCGTGGTCGAACCATTAGAGTAATACGTTCGCAATGCAACGGAGAGCAAGGATCAATGGTTGTTTCGAGGATTGGTCGAGTTTGATGGTCGGCCGGACCACGGTGCCGAAGGACTGAAATTTTCGGAGCGGTCGGAGTTTTTCGCGATTATCTCGAAAACGAGCACGACGACCGTGGTCGAACCATTAGAGTAATACGTTCGCAATGCAACGGAGAACAAGGATCAATGGTTGTTCCGAAGATTAAAATATGACGGGACTTTGAAATTTTCGGAGCGATTGGAGTTTTTCGCGATTATCTCGAAAACGAGCACGACGACCGTGGTCGAACCATTAGAGTAATACGTTCGCAATGCAACGGAGAACAAGGATCAATGGTTGTTCCGAAGATTAAAATATGACGGGACTTTGAAATTTTCGGAGCGATTGGAGTTTTTCGCGATTATCTCGAAAAGGAGCACGACGACCGTGGTCGAACCATTAGAGTAATACGTTCGCAATGCAACGGAGAGC
>CAMITZ010000203.1:35000-47500 GCA_946251845.1 Andrena fulva
TCAGCAACGTCTCGGCGGTGGCCCTCCACGACGTCGTCTGTTCCCCGTCTGCAAGCACCAAAGATGAAACGGCCTCCTCGCTTCTTAGCTTCCCGAGCGCCGCTTTGGTTGCGACGCCCCATGGCTCCTTGTTCCCCTTTTTGGTGACAAACTGGCGCCACGTGCTGTTCTTCACGTTTGCCACCTTCTTCTTGTACACTCTCCTGAGGGCCTTCCATTCTTCTTTGTAGACTTCCTTTGTAGTTGGGTCCCTGGTCATCTGAAATTTATGCCGCGCCCGGTAGGACGCTCTCTTTAATTGTGTAAGTTCTCCCGTCCACCACGGCTTAGAACGATCATGCCATTTCTTGAGTGGTATTGCAGCGTCGCATGCGCTAGTCAGTACACTCTCGAGTTGCGCTGCCACACTCTCAACGTCCTCGGCGCAAAGAATTTGCGCGTTAGAGAGAGAGTGCTTCTCGCACATCAGGACTCGCTGGAACTTGTCCCATTTGGCATTTCTCGTGTTAAACCGTGGCTTCTGAAACGGCCTTCTAATACCACCACCACTGTCAAGGTCCATTCTGGTTTCGATGATCCTGTGGTCGCTGGAGGAACCGCTCTCGTGCACCTTCCAGGTACGCGCGAGCGGTATCGCTTCCCAGCTCACCAGCGTGACGTCGATGTTGGATGATCCCCGAGAATTCTGGAACGTGGTGGGTTGTTCCGGCTCATTCAGAACTAGCAGACCGTGCCGCGCGATTAGCTGCTCCAGCTCCTCGCCGCGACTGTCGGTTCTCCCACTGTGCCAGAGGAGCGATTTCGCATTCGCGTCCGCTCCAATGACCAGTATTCGTCCCTTGAGTCTCGTCACGATCCTGTCCAAGTGCTCCAGTCCAACTCCAATATCCACCGATGGTGGGAAGTATTGGCTCACCACGTATATTTCCGCGCCGTCAATAGAGACCTGGACGCAGACGCAATGCGTCGTGCACAGATCCGCGATTTCCAGCACGGTGAATCCTCGGTTACGGACGCAGATCGCCGCCCATGGCGGTTGACCCGCTTTCCCGCGCGATATCACCCTTGCACCGTTGCCGAATCCTGGTATGTGTCCATTGACGCTGTACGGCTCCTGCATCAGCAGGATGTCAGCGTCTAATTTCTCCATCTCAGACCGAACCTCGTGTGGTACTAATCTCGATCGCTGCATGTTGTGCTGCAGGATCTTGATTCCTCGTCCAGCCGTATAGTCGCCCTTAGCAATGGTATACCGTCCTGTTCACCGACTTCTCGAGAGCCTTCCGGTGCGCGGGGCATTCCTTGTCGGATGCTGCATGGCCCCCTTTCAATCCGAAGCGCCTGCAATTCACGCAGGCCGCGGCCTGTGTCTTCTTGGGGCACGTTTTAGCCCCATGCCCCTCCTCCGTGCAGTGGCTGCAGACCTCCTCCTTGTGTCTGCAGTGCTTGGCGATGTGCCCGAATCCTTGGCACTTGAAGCAACGACTCACTGCGAGAAAATCGCGCACCTTGCATGCGTTCCACCCGAGGAAAACTTTGTTCGCCTCGAGCAGCTTCTCCCGCAGCTTCGGCGAAACTTCTGCCACCCAGTTGGTCTCGTCGCTGTCCTTTCTTCCTGTCCTGAAACATAAAGAAAATTTTCCATCAGACTCCTCCCCTTCCATTACTTTCGCGTTCTGTTTTCGCAGGCTCGCGAGGATGTCCTTTTCCGTCATCTCTCTCGGGACGTCGAAAATTATCATCCTCGGGTTTTTGACGGTCGGTGTCCTAGTCCGCAGTCCGGCTTCCCTGAGCCTAGTGTTATCCACTAGCTCCTTCAGCGCCTCTGGTGTTGTGGTTTCCACGACAATACCATTGCCGTGGATTGGCTTAACCGCCTTCACCTGCATCCCCCTCTTGCGAGGGTTTACCAGGGTGAAGACAGCCTCGCGTGCCTCCTCGCTCGTTCCGATTTTCCCCTCCTCTGCGTCCGGGAAAATCATAACTACGTTCCTGGGTGGCCGGACTGCCGACGGCGACACCTTCGCCGAGGTCATTTTTACCCTGTCCGCATAGGACAAGGTGGCTGGTGTTTCCGCCTTCTTTGTCACCCTTTCCAGGCATCTCGTCGCCTGGAGAGATTTCTGGACGGCGCCGCTCAAGGCCCCCTCCGACTTCCTTGCCTGAGCGTTCGCCTGCTCCAGTTTCCCCTCCAGGAAACTACTCCTGAGAAGGGTCTCCTGCACCAAACCCCGCATCTCCTTGAAGCAGCGCAAGATAACCATTGCCTGCTCCTTGTTAACCTTTTTAACAGGATCCATGCAGTAAGCAAATATCCTGTCCTCGATTGCGCTGGCCGCCTCCTTGGTGGAGGCGGCGGTCCTCTCCTTCGTTGGTGCTGGTATGTCCTCCGTCTTTTTCCGGTTCGCTGCTGATGGTGGTGCCGTCTCCGCTGTCGTTTCCATCGCTTGTGGTGGTGCTGGTGCTGCCTCCTGCGTCTTCCGCATCTTCTTCTCCTCCTGCGGTGGTCCCGTGGGCTTCACTGGCGTGGTGCTCGCCTTCCTCTTTGCCGTCTTGGTTCCGACGGCTGTCGCGTTCTTCGATACCGGGATTCCGGTCACTGCCTTGAGCCGCGCCTTGGCCTCCTCCGCTCTGGGCGTCACGCTGGGCGCCATTGTCAGGCTGGGTTTCCCCACGCCTGTCCTCGGTGCGTGTGGTGGGGCGCTCCCCACACCTGTCCCTTTGTCCTCTTCCCGGGCGGCGTACCTGACCGACCGGCGGCCCAAGATGGCGGCGGTGACGTCAACCGCTTGGGTTTTTCCCACCGCTCGGCGCCGACGCCCTGGATGTTCTGCCTAAAACAGAAAAATACCGTGTCTCTCTTATTCTCAACTCGATTTGGTCGCTCTCGGCGTCATACAATTCGTTACGGCTAGTACTATATTCTACGCTGGGCGTGCGCGGATATCTACCACAGAAGTGGAGACACACGTCAAAGCCCACTTTCTCTCTGGAATTTACAATAAAATAATATTCCCGTCGCACTGCCACACAGCATTCACTCAGTCCTTGCACTCTTATAATTCTTTATACAGGGTACAGAGCAGACTACAGAACAGATTGCTCTCGTCCGAACTTAGCGCTGTCGCGGCCGACGCTTGGGTAGACCCAAGATGGCGGCGCGTCGGCGTCGCCAAAGTTTCGGATACTAAATCTATCCTAACTAACGCAATTATCGTCCAAAATAAATGGCGAATAGCTCCTTCTGTTCGTCTCGTCGCCCTGAGCTCACTGCCGCAGGCACTCACGCGTATCTCGCTCGGAAGCAGAGATATCGGGCAAAGACCCGCTCGGCCGAACCACGGACACGAAGATCGCAGATCTTGAAAAAGTTTCTGAAAAATTCCCGTTACGATCGGCACACAGTAAGCACAAACACGAAGAGAACACTCCTAACACGTGATTTGACTCGCGAAACTACACAGACTCTAAGCATAAATGCTAGAAATCCTCGGTAAATCCACGGCCGCGTCACTTCCCACGGTCACGACTCAGGTAGCAGCGGAGCGGTGCGAAGCACGTCCGTCCCCTTCGGCGGTCAGGTAGGAACTAGTAGATAGGGACAGAGGGAATCTCGTTAATCCATTCATGCGCGTCACTAATTAGATGACGAGGCATTTGGCTACCTTAAGAGAGTCATAGTTACTCCCGCCGTTTACCCGCGCTTTTTTGAATTTCTTCACGTTGACATTCAGAGCACTGGGCAGAAATCACATTGCGTCAACACCCTCGGGGGCCATCGCAATGCTTTGTTTTAATTAGACAGTCGGATTCCCCTAGTCCGTGCCAGTTCTGAGCTGAGCGTTGAATGGCGGCCGAAGAGGACGACCACGACGGTGAAACCGACACGGAAGCCTCGCAGCAAGGAAGATCCGCGGGAGGCGATGGCACGGGACCGAGCTCGGATCCCGGATGCGAGACCGAAATCCCGACCGTTCACCTCACCCAGGCCCGGCTCGTCAACCAAACCCGTTTCCCAACCAAGCCCGACACGCCCCGCTCCTCAGAGCCAATCCTTATTCCGAAGTTACGGATCCAATTTGCCGACTTCCCTTACCTACATTAATCTATCGACTAGAGGCTCTTTACCTTGGAGACCTGCTGCGGATATGGGTACGAACCGGCGCGACACCTCCACGTGGCCCTCTCCTGGATTTTCAAGGTCCGAGGGGAAGATCCGGACACCGCCGCAACTGCGGTGCTCTTCGCGTTCCAAACCCTATCTCCCTGCTAGAGGTTTCCAGGGAACTCGAACGCTTATACAGAAAAGAAAACTCTTCCCGGATCTCCCGACGGCGTCTCCAGGTCATTTTGGGTTACCCCGACGAACACTCTTACGAGGGCCCGAATGGTTTGCGGTTCCGCTACCGGGTTCCGGAATAGGAACCGGATTCCCTTTCGCCCAACGGGTGTGTGTCTCTCAAATAAAACTCTGTTTTAGGACACCACATCTGCATAGGATTTCTCTTAGGGCTTAGGATCGACTGACTCGTGTGCAACGGCTGTTCACACGAAACCCTTCTCCACGTCAGTCCTCCAGGGCCTCGCTGGAGTATTTGCTACTACCACCAAGATCTGCACCGACGGTGGCTCCAGGCAGGCTCACGCCCAGACCCTTCTGCGCACACCGCCGCGACCCTCCTACTCGTCAGGGCTTCATGGAGGACGGTCACCCGCGAGCGGGTGGCACGTCCCTCCCCACTTGCCGCTGACGGCGGAGTATAGGCGCGACGCTTCAGCGCCATCCATTTTCAGGGCTAGTTGCTTCGGCAGGTGAGTTGTTACACACTCCTTAGCGGATTCCGACTTCCATGGCCACCGTCCTGCTGTCTTAAGCAACCAACGCCTTTCATGGTATCCCATAAGCGTCGACTTAGGCGCCTTAACTCTGCGTTTGGTTCATCCCACAGCGCCAGTTCTGCTTACCAAAATTGGCCCACTTGGCACTCTGATTCAATTGTAATCTCGTGGCTTCATGATCCAAGCAAGCCAGAGATCTCACCCATTTAAAGTTTGAGAATAGGTTGAGGTCGTTTCGGCCCCAAGGCCTCTAATCAT
The DNA here is from genome assembly GCA_946251845.1 of Andrena fulva. Classification (NCBI taxonomy): domain Eukaryota; kingdom Metazoa; phylum Arthropoda; class Insecta; order Hymenoptera; family Andrenidae; genus Andrena; species Andrena fulva. The sequence continues at coordinate 40,098 of CAMITZ010000203.1, forward strand.
TCGCTTTACCAGATGAAACTCGCACACGTTCGCGTAGGAACGAGCGAGTGCCAGCTATCCTGAGGGAAACTTCGGAGGGAACCAGCTACTAGATGGTTCGATTAGTCTTTCGCCCCTATACCCAGTTCCGACGATCGATTTGCACGTCAGAATCGCTACGGACCTCCATCAGGGTTTCCCCTGACTTCGTCCTGACCAGGCATAGTTCACCATCTTTCGGGTCCCAACGTGTACGCTCTAGGTGCGCCTCTTCTCGCAATGAGAACGAGACGCCCCGGGAGTGCGAGGCCGCATCGTAACGCGGCCGATCCTCCCTCGGTCGACGCGAAGGTCGACCTTCACTTTCATTCCGCCTTTAGGTTTCTTTCTCCCAATGACTCGCGCACATGTTAGACTCCTTGGTCCGTGTTTCAAGACGGGTCCTGAGAGTACCCAAAGCAGTAGCGTCGCCGACCGGTAATTCGAAGCTTGGCCAGTCCAAGGACACCGCCTGCTAACAGCTGGCCAGGCCCGGGGACGGCACCAGGTCCGTGCCTCCGGGTAAGAACTGACCGGGCTTGCGGCGGGCCTGACGCACACACATTCGAAAATGGATTTTGGTTGCGGCCCGATACCGTCAGAGTACCGTCGCGCAGCCGGCCGGGCGGCCGAGGGTCTGTCGCGTGCTCTGGGAGCAACGAAACAGGCAACCGCTCGGGCCGTAGACCGACACGCAACGGGTCGCGACGTTCTACTAGGGGAGAAGTGCACGACTACGTGGCCGGAACATTCGCCGCCGGTGGTGTACCCTCGCTAATGGAACCACTAATGGTCCACACCCGGAGTATCGCGCACCGACGGGAGCCAGCCTCGTCGACGATGAATCTCCCCATTCGATCTTTTGGGTTTCTCAGGTTTACCCCTGAACGGTTTCACGTACTCTTGAACTCTCTCTTCAAAGTTCTTTTCAACTTTCCCTCACGGTACTTGTTCGCTATCGGTCTCGTGGTTGTATTTAGCCTTAGATGGAGTTTACCACCCACTTAGGGTTGCACTCTCAAGCAACCCGACTCTATGGAGAGATCCTCCCGAAACGCGTACCGGTCGCTACGGGCCTGGCACCCTCTGCGGGTAAGTGGCCCCATTCAAGATGGACTTGGACGCGGTGCGACGTCACGGGATAAACGGATCCTCCTGAACACTACAATTCCCTGCGGCGGAACCGCGGGATTCAGTGCTGGGCTAATTCCTGTTCGCTCGCCGCTACTAAGGAAATCCTTGTTAGTTTCTTTTCCTCCGCTTAGTAATATGCTTAAATTCAGCGGGTAATCTCGCCTACTCTGAGGTCGTCGTCAATCGTTTTATTATATATATATAAATAAATTTGTGCCACCAGAGAAAAAAAGGCTGAGAGAGGAGACCGTGAAACGGAGAGAAGATATTTTGGAGAAGCGCGCGCGCGCGCGCGCGCGCGCGCTGCCTCCGGAATTATAAAATCGTGCTCCCTCTTTTGGATATTATTGTACACCTCGAACGGGTCTCCCGGCGGGAGTACGGGGTGTGCGCGTATTGCGTATCATCCCCGTACACACATCCCGGCTCGTAGCCCGACGACGACGACGACGGATCGATGTGGATCGATCTCGTTTATTATATATATCCAGAGGTGCCATCGCACGATTCCAGAGGAAAGGTGTCTTTTCGTCGCGCACCGTCGATTCGATCCGTGAGACTCTCGCGGAACGAGCACCGGTTTTTACTTTAACGTCCGTCCGCTATATTAGCTTTGAGATTCCGCTGTCCCTCACACGCCGTGTGACTCGAGCAGAGGGAACCGCCGAAAAATAAGCTTTTCCGTGGACTGGACGACCGGTGAGACGCGCGGTGGTCTCGTACACGATCGACCAACAACGCGACAAAGACAATGTGGGGCGCGATCGGGGAGACTCGTTCTTCCATTCTACGAAGGAGAGTCTCTCCCTCTCTTGCACATTTCGCGCGGCATCAGCGCCTTTCGGTTCGTCAAAAGTTCCAGAATTCGCCCAGCCGCGCCAAGGAGGATTCCGGGGGTACAGAAACGTTTAGAGAAGCGACGAGTGGAGCAATCTCTCTTCATCGGATGTTTGGCGCAAACACTCTTTTGTGTGTCGACGGAACGTGGCCATAGGGAGAAAATGAATAATAGGGCTAGGCGAGGACACGCGCAACTACGGGGAAATACATCGACCCGATATCCTGTTGACGCGTGGTTTATTTATCATCCCGCACAGCGCCTCTATTTTCTCATTGTAGACCCTTGGATCTTCACGGCGTCCCGAAGAACGAGTGTGTGTTGTGCCCTCGGTGTTATATAGAGATTGACTGACAACACTTCTCACTTGTCAACGACGACCCTCCTCTTTATAAAATCCCTGGGGCCGCGTGAACCCGACGATATAGATCGATCGGCGCACGATATGCCGCGCACTGCTCTTTCCTCTCTTCTCTATCATCTCTCGCTGCTCTCCCCTTCTTCTTTTCGGTCTCTTTCTCAGGACAAATTTTTCATTTCAGGCGACGTCGGGAGCACGGTAGAAGATCTCGCGCGGAACGTGAAGTCAAATCTACACACTCACCCCGGTGCGAGCGGAGAGGCTGCTCTGTGTGTGATGATCCAGGGAGCGGTGCCAAGCACACGGGCGGTCGTTGTAAAACAACGACGCGCGACGCCGTGAAAGCACGCACGCGAGTCCGCACGATCATTCTCATCACATTCGCCTCTCTCTGCTTCTCGCACGGGAGAGAGATAGAGAGTACACGCTTCACGCGAGCCGTGGCAAACACCGACGAACGGCCCAACTTTCGCTCGTACGTCGCGTATCTCGCGTGTACCATCGACCCGACTCCGAAACGCGTTACATCGTCGGAAACGCGAGACGGCGAGGATGATATTATATACGGAGAACCGACGCAAGCAGTCTTTTGTATGCGATAACGACCCTCAGCCAGGCGTGGTCCAGGAATTGTATCCGTGGACCGCAATGTGCGTTCGAAATGTCGATGTTCATGTGTCCTGCAGTTCACACGTTGACGCGCAATTAGCTGCGTTCTTCATCGACCCACGAGCCAAGTGATCCACCGTTCAGGGTAATCGTGTTATTAAATATGTTCGTTATATCTTTTGTTCTCGGTTCGGATGAAGCCGAGGCCCGTGGCGCCTCCAACCAGCGCGCGAAGGAGGTCCGGGCGTCGCCAGCGTTGACGACACTGTGTGAGATTTGTGTCCAGGACGGGAACCGTCGAAGCGTAACGCGGAAACACCGCGCGACACGTCCGACGGCCGAGCGTACAAATTCATTTAAAAACCTTCGAGATACACGGATACGAGAACCGTAATCGCGTACTCTGCGGGCGGGCCACCGCACGCGGCAGCGTCCCCTTCCTCACACGCTCTCTATCGTCGTCGCAGTCCCCCGAAAGCGGACGCGCGGCCGGCTTCGATCGGTCCAATCGGACTTTCGCTATCGAAGCTTCACAGCCGGTCCTTTTTTGGCTATCGGGGCGCGATCGAGCGAGCGAGCGAGCGGTACCGGGGACGCACGTCCACGCGATCGATGTGCGAGCCGCCCTAGGTTACCCGCCGGGTCCTCTCCGAGGAGAGGGTCCGTCGTGTCACAGGACTTCTATTCGGAGAGCGCGACCAAAACTGAGGAAGCGGGATGCGAGTGGAAGAAGCGTCGTGTCGAGAGAGAGCGAAACGTCGCGAAGCACAGGAGGCTTCGACGGCGGCTCGTTCCTCTGCCCTCTCCTCGCGCGCGCGCGCTTTACTTAACCCCACTCGGGGCGCTTGCGGTGCGTTTTCGTCCCCGTCTTGGGTCGCGAGTGACTCTCCTTTCTCGATACGAGCGTACAGACGCACGCGCAGACGCACGCGCAGACGGTAAGTATCGTGTATATAACACGGCGGCACACGCCTCCGATACGAGGTGAACGCGAATCGACGAGGCGGCGGATTACCGGAGGCACGATCGCAACGACGGGTCTTGTTTTGCTTCCCGATCCAGTTAACGACGGCCTCTCGAGATACCTCGCGCGAGCGCACTCGTGATTGCGTTCGTATTATCGTCCCGTTCTCATAGAGGGGGCGCCGCGGTCTGGCGGTCTGGCGCGCTTCGCTCTTTGCGCTTCACCGATGGCAGCGGACGGGAGCGTCGCGGTGAGAAACCAGGTTCTCCGTCTGTAGCGACCTCCGCGGCGTAAGCCGTGCCACGCGGTGCTATAATATATACAGAAATGCGTTCGCATTTCGTTTTTGGTATCTGTTTAAATGCATCCGCATTTAGTTTTTGGTATCTGTTTATAAATGCGTTCGCATTTATATTAGTTTTTGCATAGTTACGATTCAAGCTTTTTGCTTTTTTGCTCTCTGAGCCTTGTTAATGATCCTTCCGCAGGTTCACCTACGGAAACCTTGTTACGACTTTTACTTCCTCTAAATGATCAAGTTTGGTCATCTTCCCGGCAACATCGGCAATGCCGAGACATTGCCGCGCACCAGTCCGAAGACCTCACTAAATCATTCAATCGGTAGTAGCGACGGGCGGTGTGTACAAAGGGCAGGGACGTAATCAACGCGAGCTTATGACTCGCGCTTACTGGGAATTCCTCGTTCATGGGGAATAATTGCAAGCCCCAATCCCTAGCACGAAGGAGGTTCAGCGGGTTACCCGGGCCTTTCGGCCAGGGAAAACACGCTGATTCCTTCAGTGTAGCGCGCGTGCGGCCCAGAACATCTAAGGGCATCACAGACCTGTTATTGCTCAATCTCGTGCGGCTAGAAGCCGCCTGTCCCTCTAAGAAGATTTGTTTGTACGTTGGTAGTAAAAACCCACCGACCGAAGTCGGGGACCTTCGTGATACCATAAGTTACGTCTATTTAGCAGGCTAGAGTCTCGTTCGTTATCGGAATTAACCAGACAAATCGCTCCACCAACTAAGAACGGCCATGCACCACCACCCACCGAATCAAGAAAGAGCTATAAATCTGTCAATCCTTCCGGTGTCCGGGCCTGGTGAGGTTTCCCGTGTTGAGTCAAATTAAGCCGCAGGCTCCACTCCTGGTGGTGCCCTTCCGTCAATTCCTTTAAGTTTCAGCTTTGCAACCATACTTCCCCCGGAACCCAAAAGCTTTGGTTTCCCGGAAGCTGCCCGCCGAGTCATCGGAGGAACTTCGGCGGATCGCTAGCTGGCATCGTTTATGGTTAGAACTAGGGCGGTATCTGATCGCCTTCGAACCTCTAACTTTCGTTCTTGATTAATGAAAACATTTTTGGCAAATGCTTTCGCTTCTGTCCGTCTTGCGACGATCCAAGAATTTCACCTCTAACGTCGCAATACGAATGCCCCCATCTGTCCCTATTAATCATTACCTCGGGGTTCCGAAAACCAACAAAATAGAACCGAGGTCCTATTCCATTATTCCATGCACACAGTATTCAGGCGAAGGTAGCCTGCTTTGAGCACTCTAATTTGTTCAAAGTAAACGTACCGGCCCACCTCGACACTCAGTGAAGAGCACCGCGATGGGATATTAGTTGGACCGCCCCGTGAAGAGCTAAGCCCACCGGTAGGACGTACCACATAATGCCAGTTAAACACCGCGAGCGGTGAACCGACACTGTGACACACAGATTCAACTACGAGCTTTTTAACCGCAACAACTTTAATATACGCTATTGGAGCTGGAATTACCGCGGCTGCTGGCACCAGACTTGCCCTCCAATGGATCCTTGTTAAAGGATTTAAAGTGTACTCATTCCGATTACGGGGCCTCGGATGAGTCCCGTATCGTTATTTTTCGTCACTACCTCCCCGTGCCGGGAGTGGGTAATTTGCGCGCCTGCTGCCTTCCTTGGATGTGGTAGCCGTTTCTCAGGCTCCCTCTCCGGAATCGAACCCTGATTCCCCGTTACCCGTTACAACCATGGTAGGCGCAGAACCTACCATCGACAGTTGATAAGGCAGACATTTGAAAGATGCGTCGCCGGTGCTAGATGACCATGCGATCAGCACAAAGTTATTCAGAGTCACCAAAGCAAACGATGGGACGGACGGCAAACCATCCGCCACCGATTGGTTTTGATCTAATAAAAGCGTTCCTTCCATCTCTGGTCGGAACTCTGTTTTGCATGTATTAGCTCTAGAATTACCACAGTTATCCAAGTAAATGTGGGTACGATCTAAGGAACCATAACTGATTTAATGAGCCATTCGCGGTTTCACCTTAATACGGTATGTACTGAGACATGCATGGCTTAATCTTTGAGACAAGCATATGACTACTGGCAGGATCAACCAGGGAGCTTCGCGAAGCTTCCCTCTCTCTTCGAATTCACACACACTTTCGTGTTCTTTCCGTTCTCATCGCGTCGTCCGCTCTTTTAGAGACGGATCGACGATGCCCCATTCATTTTTGATTTTATAAAACATACACAACAGCGTGCAGTTTTAGACACATCACTATCCTCGATTTGTTCCACAAATTCTATCTCGGATATGTGCCTCCTCTCCTCCTTATAACTTCTCTCCAGAGACACCCAACATATCACACCCAGGATTTTCCACTGACTAACTCCTCGGATGATACGTGGTGTGCCTTTCTCTCCACTCTCCTTCTCTTCCAGACACCATATATATCCTAGATTTTCCACTGACTAATTCGGATAATATGTGCCTTTCTCTCTCCACACTCCTTCACAATTATATCATACTTCGAGGCATCATATCGTTTCGATTTTTCCACTGACTAAAATTTTAATCGGATATGTGCCTTTCATATATACGTTCACAGAAAGATCTCAGTTACAGACAAAATTCATTATATTTCCTTCATAAATATAAGGATGGCATCGGATGCTCGATAAAGCGCGTATCACGCGTGCCGCTGCATCCACCGGGAAGCACGGAGTACACGCACGCTAGCATCCACCGTAGAAGCACGGACCACTACACGCTGGACAAATCGACAAAGCGCGTATCATTCACGCTGGTCATGTACGTAATAGCGCGGACAAGTGCATGCTGAGCAAACGGGAAAGCGCGGACCGTGCCATGCTGGTCATAACGAGTTGGCACGTAATGTGCGCGCTAGGCATATCGAGATCTGACACCTCTTGGGTTTGTATCTACTTTCTCCCTCTTTCAAAGTTCGAACTTTTAGTTCGATACTTCATATGTACCCGACGCTAGCCTTCCTTAGCGTTTTGTTAAGTTTAAATCGTCCATCTGCGTGGATAAAGAGTTGAATGCATGAGGTCGTACAAGCATACACATAAGTGCATACGTGTCACCAACGTCACTTTTGGACGCTCACCACATAAGGGCCATTCGGTCTTAGACACCGACCCGTGGTAATGCTGTGTGGAGAAATCCGAAACGCAACACGG
>CAMITZ010000204.1:2500-7500 GCA_946251845.1 Andrena fulva
CTCGTTTTCGAGATAATCGCGAAAAACTCCGACCGCTCCGAAAATTTCAGTCCTTCGGCACCGTGGTCCGGCCGACCATCAAACTCGACCAATCCTCGAAACAACCATTGATCCTTGCTCTCCGTTGCATTGCGAACGTATTACTCTAATGGTTCGACCACGGTCGTCGTGCTCCTTTTCGAGATAATCGCGAAAAACTCCAATCGCTCCGAAAATTTCAAAGTCCCGTCATATTTTAATCTTCGGAACAACCATTGATCCTTGTTCTCCGTTGCATTGCGAACGTATTACTCTAATGGTTCGACCACGGTCGTCGTGCTCGTTTTCGAGATAATCGCGAAAAACTCCGACCGCTCCGAAAATTTCAGTCCTTCGGCACCGTGGTCCGGCCGACCATCAAACTCGACCAATCCTCGAAACAACCATTGATCCTTGCTCTCCGTTGCATTGCGAACGTATTACTCTAATGGTTCGACCACGGTCGTCGTGCTCCTTTTCGAGATAATCGCGAAAAACTCCAATCGCTCCGAAAATTTCAAAGTCCCGTCATATTTTAATCTTCGGAACAACCATTGATCCTTGTTCTCCGTTGCATTGCGAACGTATTACTCTAATGGTTCGACCACGGTCGTCGTGCTCGTTTTCGAGATAATCGCGAAAAACTCCGACCGCTCCGAAAATTTCAGTCCTTCGGCACCGTGGTCCGACCGCCCAGCAAATTCGACCAATCCTCGAAAAAAACATTGATCCTTGTTTCCCGTTGCATTGCGAACGTATTACTCTAATGGTTCGACCACGGTCGTCGTGCTCCTTTTCGAGATAATCGCGAAAAACTCCAATCAGCTTCGAAAATTTCAAAGTCCCGAGAAATTATTTTCGAATGTTGTTTTGGACCGTGTATTTATCGTGTTAATGGTCGCGGCGATTGTTTATAACAATTCGTTCAGTCGGTTCACTCTTGGCCCCGGCGCCCTCTCCGCGGCTAAGTCCCAGCGTGCCAGGCGAACGGGCTGTTGTAGCGGCGGTTTACACCCATAAGCGCCCGTGCGTAAGGTACGGCGGCGCCGGCGTTCCGGCCGGCCGTTCGGTATCTATAAGGGAGAGCGACGGTCCGAGCGTCTCGGTCGGAGCAGCGTTGGGCGCGTGGCTATTCTATGACCTCGGTTGAGAAGCAGTCACCGCTCCTCGAGATTCTGTCTCGACTGTTCTTGCCGTGTTGCGTTTCGGATTTCTCCACACAGCATTACCACGGGTCGGTGTCTAAGACCGAATGGCCCTTATGTGGTGAGCGTCCAAAAGTGACGTTGGTGACACGTATGCACTTATGTGTATGCTTGTACGACCTCATGCATTCAACTCTTTATCCACGCAGATGGACGATTTAAACTTAACAAAACGCTAAGGAAGGCTAGCGTCGGGTACATATGAAGTATCGAACTAAAAGTTCGAACTTTGAAAGAGGGAGAAAGTAGATACAAACCCAAGAGGTGTCAGATCTCGATATGCCTAGCGCGCACATTACGTGCCAACTCGTTATGACCAGCATGGCACGGTCCGCGCTTTCCCGTTTGCTCAGCATGCACTTGTCCGCGCTATTACGTACATGACCAGCGTGAATGATACGCGCTTTGTCGATTTGTCCAGCGTGTAGTGGTCCGTGCTTCTACGGTGGATGCTAGCGTGCGTGTACTCCGTGCTTCCCGGTGGATGCAGCGGCACGCGTGATACGCGCTTTATCGAGCATCCGATGCCATCCTTATATTTATGAAGGAAATATAATGAATTTTGTCTGTAACTGAGATCTTTCTGTGAACGTATATATGAAAGGCACATATCCGATTAAAATTTTAGTCAGTGGAAAAATCGAAACGATATGATGCCTCGAAGTATGATATAATTGTGAAGGAGTGTGGAGAGAGAAAGGCACATATTATCCGAATTAGTCAGTGGAAAATCTAGGATATATATGGTGTCTGGAAGAGAAGGAGAGTGGAGAGAAAGGCACACCACGTATCATCCGAGGAGTTAGTCAGTGGAAAATCCTGGGTGTGATATGTTGGGTGTCTCTGGAGAGAAGTTATAAGGAGGAGAGGAGGCACATATCCGAGATAGAATTTGTGGAACAAATCGAGGATAGTGATGTGTCTAAAACTGCACGCTGTTGTGTATGTTTTATAAAATCAAAAATGAATGGGGCATCGTCGATCCGTCTCTAAAAGAGCGGACGACGCGATGAGAACGGAAAGAACACGAAAGTGTGTGTGAATTCGAAGAGAGAGGGAAGCTTCGCGAAGCTCCCTGGTTGATCCTGCCAGTAGTCATATGCTTGTCTCAAAGATTAAGCCATGCATGTCTCAGTACATACCGTATTAAGGTGAAACCGCGAATGGCTCATTAAATCAGTTATGGTTCCTTAGATCGTACCCACATTTACTTGGATAACTGTGGTAATTCTAGAGCTAATACATGCAAAACAGAGTTCCGACCAGAGATGGAAGGAACGCTTTTATTAGATCAAAACCAATCGGTGGCGGATGGTTTGCCGTCCGTCCCATCGTTTGCTTTGGTGACTCTGAATAACTTTGTGCTGATCGCATGGTCATCTAGCACCGGCGACGCATCTTTCAAATGTCTGCCTTATCAACTGTCGATGGTAGGTTCTGCGCCTACCATGGTTGTAACGGGTAACGGGGAATCAGGGTTCGATTCCGGAGAGGGAGCCTGAGAAACGGCTACCACATCCAAGGAAGGCAGCAGGCGCGCAAATTACCCACTCCCGGCACGGGGAGGTAGTGACGAAAAATAACGATACGGGACTCATCCGAGGCCCCGTAATCGGAATGAGTACACTTTAAATCCTTTAACAAGGATCCATTGGAGGGCAAGTCTGGTGCCAGCAGCCGCGGTAATTCCAGCTCCAATAGCGTATATTAAAGTTGTTGCGGTTAAAAAGCTCGTAGTTGAATCTGTGTGTCACAGTGTCGGTTCACCGCTCGCGGTGTTTAACTGGCATTATGTGGTACGTCCTACCGGTGGGCTTAGCTCTTCACGGGGCGGTCCAACTAATATCCCATCGCGGTGCTCTTCACTGAGTGTCGAGGTGGGCCGGTACGTTTACTTTGAACAAATTAGAGTGCTCAAAGCAGGCTACCTTCGCCTGAATACTGTGTGCATGGAATAATGGAATAGGACCTCGGTTCTATTTTGTTGGTTTTCGGAACCCCGAGGTAATGATTAATAGGGACAGATGGGGGCATTCGTATTGCGACGTTAGAGGTGAAATTCTTGGATCGTCGCAAGACGGACAGAAGCGAAAGCATTTGCCAAAAATGTTTTCATTAATCAAGAACGAAAGTTAGAGGTTCGAAGGCGATCAGATACCGCCCTAGTTCTAACCATAAACGATGCCAGCTAGCGATCCGCCGAAGTTCCTCCGATGACTCGGCGGGCAGCTTCCGGGAAACCAAAGCTTTTGGGTTCCGGGGGAAGTATGGTTGCAAAGCTGAAACTTAAAGGAATTGACGGAAGGGCACCACCAGGAGTGGAGCCTGCGGCTTAATTTGACTCAACACGGGAAACCTCACCAGGCCCGGACACCGGAAGGATTGACAGATTTATAGCTCTTTCTTGATTCGGTGGGTGGTGGTGCATGGCCGTTCTTAGTTGGTGGAGCGATTTGTCTGGTTAATTCCGATAACGAACGAGACTCTAGCCTGCTAAATAGACGTAACTTATGGTATCACGAAGGTCCCCGACTTCGGTCGGTGGGTTTTTACTACCAACGTACAAACAAATCTTCTTAGAGGGACAGGCGGCTTCTAGCCGCACGAGATTGAGCAATAACAGGTCTGTGATGCCCTTAGATGTTCTGGGCCGCACGCGCGCTACACTGAAGGAATCAGCGTGTTTTCCCTGGCCGAAAGGCCCGGGTAACCCGCTGAACCTCCTTCGTGCTAGGGATTGGGGCTTGCAATTATTCCCCATGAACGAGGAATTCCCAGTAAGCGCGAGTCATAAGCTCGCGTTGATTACGTCCCTGCCCTTTGTACACACCGCCCGTCGCTACTACCGATTGAATGATTTAGTGAGGTCTTCGGACTGGTGCGCGGCAATGTCTCGGCATTGCCGATGTTGCCGGGAAGATGACCAAACTTGATCATTTAGAGGAAGTAAAAGTCGTAACAAGGTTTCCGTAGGTGAACCTGCGGAAGGATCATTAACAAGGCTCAGAGAGCAAAAAAGCAAAAAGCTTGAATCGTAACTATGCAAAAACTAATATAAATGCGAACGCATTTATAAACAGATACCAAAAACTAAATGCGGATGCATTTAAACAGATACCAAAAACGAAATGCGAACGCATTTCTGTATATATTATAGCACCGCGTGGCACGGCTTACGCCGCGGAGGTCGCTACAGACGGAGAACCTGGTTTCTCACCGCGACGCTCCCGTCCGCTGCCATCGGTGAAGCGCAAAGAGCGAAGCGCGCCAGACCGCCAGACCGCGGCGCCCCCTCTATGAGAACGGGACGATAATACGAACGCAATCACGAGTGCGCTCGCGCGAGGTATCTCGAGAGGCCGTCGTTAACTGGATCGGGAAGCAAAACAAGACCCGTCGTTGCGATCGTGCCTCCGGTAATCCGCCGCCTCGTCGATTCGCGTTCACCTCGTATCGGAGGCGTGTGCCGCCGTGTTATATACACGATACTTACCGTCTGCGCGTGCGTCTGCGCGTGCGTCTGTACGCTCGTATCGAGAAAGGAGAGTCACTCGCGACCCAAGACGGGGACGAAAACGCACCGCAAGCGCCCCGAGTGGGGTTAAGTAAAGCGCGCGCGCGCGAGGAGAGGGCAGAGGAACGAGCCGCCGTCGAAGCCTCCTGTGCTTCGCGACGTTTCGCTCTCTCTCGACACGACGCTTCTTCCACTCGCATCCCGCTTCCTCAGTTTTGGTCGCGCTCTCCGAATAGAAGTCCTGTGACACGACGGACCCTCTC
>CAMITZ010000204.1:15000-17500 GCA_946251845.1 Andrena fulva
CATTGATCCTTGTTCTCCGTTGCATTGCGAACGTATTACTCTAATGGTTCGACCACGGTCGTCGTGCTCGTTTTCGAGATAATCGCGAAAAACTCCAATCGCTCCGAAAATTTCAAAGTCCCGTCATATTTTAATCTTCGGAACAACCATTGATCCTTGTTCTCCGTTGCATTGCGAACGTATTACTCTAATGGTTCGACCACGGTCGTCGTGCTCGTTTTCGAGATAATCGCGAAAAACTCCGACCGCTCCGAAAATTTCAGTCCTTCGGCACCGTGGTCCGGCCGACCATCAAACTCGACCAATCCTCGAAACAACCATTGATCCTTGCTCTCCGTTGCATTGCGAACGTATTACTCTAATGGTTCGACCACGGTCGTCGTGCTCCTTTTCGAGATAATCGCGAAAAACTCCAATCGCTCCGAAAATTTCAAAGTCCCGTCATATTTTAATCTTCGGAACAACCATTGATCCTTGTTCTCCGTTGCATTGCGAACGTATTACTCTAATGGTTCGACCACGGTCGTCGTGCTCGTTTTCGAGATAATCGCGAAAAACTCCGACCGCTCCGAAAATTTCAGTCCTTCGGCACCGTGGTCCGGCCGACCATCAAACTCGACCAATCCTCGAAACAACCATTGATCCTTGCTCTCCGTTGCATTGCGAACGTATTACTCTAATGGTTCGACCACGGTCGTCGTGCTCCTTTTCGAGATAATCGCGAAAAACTCCAATCGCTCCGAAAATTTCAAAGTCCCGTCATATTTTAATCTTCGGAACAACCATTGATCCTTGTTCTCCGTTGCATTGCGAACGTATTACTCTAATGGTTCGACCACGGTCGTCGTGCTCGTTTTCGAGATAATCGCGAAAAACTCCGACCGCTCCGAAAATTTCAGTCCTTCGGCACCGTGGTCCGACCGCCCAGCAAATTCGACCAATCCTCGAAAAAAACATTGATCCTTGTTTCCCGTTGCATTGCGAACGTATTACTCTAATGGTTCGACCACGGTCGTCGTGCTCCTTTTCGAGATAATCGCGAAAAACTCCAATCAGCTTCGAAAATTTCAAAGTCCCGAGAAATTATTTTCGAATGTTGTTTTGGACCGTGTATTTATCGTGTTAATGGTCGCGGCGATTGTTTATAACAATTCGTTCAGTCGGTTCACTCTTGGCCCCGGCGCCCTCTCCGCGGCTAAGTCCCAGCGTGCCAGGCGAACGGGCTGTTGTAGCGGCGGTTTACACCCATAAGCGCCCGTGCGTAAGGTACGGCGGCGCCGGCGTTCCGGCCGGCCGTTCGGTATCTATAAGGGAGAGCGACGGTCCGAGCGTCTCGGTCGGAGCAGCGTTGGGCGCGTGGCTATTCTATGACCTCGGTTGAGAAGCAGTCACCGCTCCTCGAGATTCTGTCTCGACTGTTCTTGCCGTGTTGCGTTTCGGATTTCTCCACACAGCATTACCACGGGTCGGTGTCTAAGACCGAATGGCCCTTATGTGGTGAGCGTCCAAAAGTGACGTTGGTGACACGTATGCACTTATGTGTATGCTTGTACGACCTCATGCATTCAACTCTTTATCCACGCAGATGGACGATTTAAACTTAACAAAACGCTAAGGAAGGCTAGCGTCGGGTACATATGAAGTATCGAACTAAAAGTTCGAACTTTGAAAGAGGGAGAAAGTAGATACAAACCCAAGAGGTGTCAGATCTCGATATGCCTAGCGCGCACATTACGTGCCAACTCGTTATGACCAGCATGGCACGGTCCGCGCTTTCCCGTTTGCTCAGCATGCACTTGTCCGCGCTATTACGTACATGACCAGCGTGAATGATACGCGCTTTGTCGATTTGTCCAGCGTGTAGTGGTCCGTGCTTCTACGGTGGATGCTAGCGTGCGTGTACTCCGTGCTTCCCGGTGGATGCAGCGGCACGCGTGATACGCGCTTTATCGAGCATCCGATGCCATCCTTATATTTATGAAGGAAATATAATGAATTTTGTCTGTAACTGAGATCTTTCTGTGAACGTATATATGAAAGGCACATATCCGATTAAAATTTTAGTCAGTGGAAAAATCGAAACGATATGATGCCTCGAAGTATGATATAATTGTGAAGGAGTGTGGAGAGAGAAAGGCACATATTATCCGAATTAGTCAGTGGAAAATCTAGGATATATATGGTGTCTGGAAGAGAAGGAGAGTGGAGAGAAAGGCACACCACGTATCATCCGAGGAGTTAGTCAGTGGAAAATCCTGGGTGTGATATGTTGGGTGTCTCTGGAGAGAAGTTATAAGGAGGAGAGGAGGCACATATCCGAGATAGAATTTGTGGAACAAATCGAGGATAGTGATGTGTCTAAAACTGCACGCTGTTGTGTATGTTTTATAAAATCAAAAATGAATGGGGCATCGTCGATCCGTCTCTAAAAGAGCGGACGACGCGATGAGAACGGAAAGAACACGAAAGTGTGTGTGAATTCGAAGAGAGAGGGAAGCTT
>CAMITZ010000204.1:20000-22500 GCA_946251845.1 Andrena fulva
CGGGGACGAAAACGCACCGCAAGCGCCCCGAGTGGGGTTAAGTAAAGCGCGCGCGCGCGAGGAGAGGGCAGAGGAACGAGCCGCCGTCGAAGCCTCCTGTGCTTCGCGACGTTTCGCTCTCTCTCGACACGACGCTTCTTCCACTCGCATCCCGCTTCCTCAGTTTTGGTCGCGCTCTCCGAATAGAAGTCCTGTGACACGACGGACCCTCTCCTCGGAGAGGACCCGGCGGGTAACCTAGGGCGGCTCGCACATCGATCGCGTGGACGTGCGTCCCCGGTACCGCTCGCTCGCTCGCTCGATCGCGCCCCGATAGCCAAAAAAGGACCGGCTGTGAAGCTTCGATAGCGAAAGTCCGATTGGACCGATCGAAGCCGGCCGCGCGTCCGCTTTCGGGGGACTGCGACGACGATAGAGAGCGTGTGAGGAAGGGGACGCTGCCGCGTGCGGTGGCCCGCCCGCAGAGTACGCGATTACGGTTCTCGTATCCGTGTATCTCGAAGGTTTTTAAATGAATTTGTACGCTCGGCCGTCGGACGTGTCGCGCGGTGTTTCCGCGTTACGCTTCGACGGTTCCCGTCCTGGACACAAATCTCACACAGTGTCGTCAACGCTGGCGACGCCCGGACCTCCTTCGCGCGCTGGTTGGAGGCGCCACGGGCCTCGGCTTCATCCGAACCGAGAACAAAAGATATAACGAACATATTTAATAACACGATTACCCTGAACGGTGGATCACTTGGCTCGTGGGTCGATGAAGAACGCAGCTAATTGCGCGTCAACGTGTGAACTGCAGGACACATGAACATCGACATTTCGAACGCACATTGCGGTCCACGGATACAATTCCTGGACCACGCCTGGCTGAGGGTCGTTATCGCATACAAAAGACTGCTTGCGTCGGTTCTCCGTATATAATATCATCCTCGCCGTCTCGCGTTTCCGACGATGTAACGCGTTTCGGAGTCGGGTCGATGGTACACGCGAGATACGCGACGTACGAGCGAAAGTTGGGCCGTTCGTCGGTGTTTGCCACGGCTCGCGTGAAGCGTGTACTCTCTATCTCTCTCCCGTGCGAGAAGCAGAGAGAGGCGAATGTGATGAGAATGATCGTGCGGACTCGCGTGCGTGCTTTCACGGCGTCGCGCGTCGTTGTTTTACAACGACCGCCCGTGTGCTTGGCACCGCTCCCTGGATCATCACACACAGAGCAGCCTCTCCGCTCGCACCGGGGTGAGTGTGTAGATTTGACTTCACGTTCCGCGCGAGATCTTCTACCGTGCTCCCGACGTCGCCTGAAATGAAAAATTTGTCCTGAGAAAGAGACCGAAAAGAAGAAGGGGAGAGCAGCGAGAGATGATAGAGAAGAGAGGAAAGAGCAGTGCGCGGCATATCGTGCGCCGATCGATCTATATCGTCGGGTTCACGCGGCCCCAGGGATTTTATAAAGAGGAGGGTCGTCGTTGACAAGTGAGAAGTGTTGTCAGTCAATCTCTATATAACACCGAGGGCACAACACACACTCGTTCTTCGGGACGCCGTGAAGATCCAAGGGTCTACAATGAGAAAATAGAGGCGCTGTGCGGGATGATAAATAAACCACGCGTCAACAGGATATCGGGTCGATGTATTTCCCCGTAGTTGCGCGTGTCCTCGCCTAGCCCTATTATTCATTTTCTCCCTATGGCCACGTTCCGTCGACACACAAAAGAGTGTTTGCGCCAAACATCCGATGAAGAGAGATTGCTCCACTCGTCGCTTCTCTAAACGTTTCTGTACCCCCGGAATCCTCCTTGGCGCGGCTGGGCGAATTCTGGAACTTTTGACGAACCGAAAGGCGCTGATGCCGCGCGAAATGTGCAAGAGAGGGAGAGACTCTCCTTCGTAGAATGGAAGAACGAGTCTCCCCGATCGCGCCCCACATTGTCTTTGTCGCGTTGTTGGTCGATCGTGTACGAGACCACCGCGCGTCTCACCGGTCGTCCAGTCCACGGAAAAGCTTATTTTTCGGCGGTTCCCTCTGCTCGAGTCACACGGCGTGTGAGGGACAGCGGAATCTCAAAGCTAATATAGCGGACGGACGTTAAAGTAAAAACCGGTGCTCGTTCCGCGAGAGTCTCACGGATCGAATCGACGGTGCGCGACGAAAAGACACCTTTCCTCTGGAATCGTGCGATGGCACCTCTGGATATATATAATAAACGAGATCGATCCACATCGATCCGTCGTCGTCGTCGTCGGGCTACGAGCCGGGATGTGTGTACGGGGATGATACGCAATACGCGCACACCCCGTACTCCCGCCGGGAGACCCGTTCGAGGTGTACAATAATATCCAAAAGAGGGAGCACGATTTTATAATTCCGGAGGCAGCGCGCGCGCGCGCGCGCGCGCGCGCTTCTCCAAAATATCTTCTCTCCGTTTCACGGTCTCCTCTCTCAGCCTTTTTTTCTCTGGTGGCACAAATTTATTTATATATATATAATAAAACGATTGACGAC
>CAMITZ010000205.1:12500-57500 GCA_946251845.1 Andrena fulva
GTATTACTCTAATGGTTCGAACGCGGTCGTCGTGCTCGTTTTCGAGACAATCGCGAAAAACTCCGATCGCTCCGAAAATTTCAGTCCTTCGGCACCGTCGTCCGACCGACCACCAAACTCGACCAATCCTCGAAACAACCATTGATCCTTGCTCTCCGTTGCATTGCGAACGTATTACTCTAATGGTTCGACCGCGGTCGTCGTGCTCGTTTTCGAGATAATCGCGAAAAACTCCGATCGCTCCGAAAATTTCAGTCCTTCGGCACCGTCGTCCGACCGACCACCAAACTCGACCAATCCTCGAAACAACCATTGATCCTTGCTCTCCGTTGCATTGCGAACGTATTACTCTAATGGTTCGACCACGGTCGTCGTGCTCCTTTTCGAGATAATCGCGAAAAACTCCAATAGCTCCGAAAATTTCAAAGTCCCGTCATATTTTAATCTTCGGAACAACCATTGATCCTTGTTCTCCGTTGCATTGCGAACGTATTACTCTAATGGTTCGACCGCGGTCGTCGTGCTCGTTTTCGAGACAATCGCGAAAAACTCCGATCGCTCCGAAAATTTCAGTCCTTCGGCACCGTCGTCCGACCGACCACCAAACTCGACCAATCCTCGAAACAACCATTGATCCTTGCTCTCCGTTGCATTGCGAACGTATTACTCTAATGGTTCGACCGCGGTCGTCGTGCTCGTTTTCGAGACAATCGCGAAAAACTCCGATCGCTCCGAAAATTTCAGTCCTTCGGCACCGTCGTCCGACCGACCACCAAACTCGACCAATCCTCGAAACAACCATTGATCCTTGCTCTCCGTTGCATTGCGAACGTATTACTCTAATGGTTCGACCGCGGTCGTCGTGCTCGTTTTCGAGATAATCGCGAAAAACTCCGATCGCTCCGAAAATTTCAGTCCTTCGGCACCGTCGTCCGACCGACCACCAAACTCGACCAATCCTCGAAACAACCATTGATCCTTGCTCTCCGTTGCATTGCGAACGTATTACTCTAATGGTTCGACCACGGTCGTCGTGCTCGTTTTCGAGATAATCGCGAAAAACTCCGATCGCTCCGAAAATTTCAGTCCTTCGGCACCGTAGTCCGGCCGACCATCAAACTCGACCAATCCTCGAAACAACCATTGATCCTTGCTCTCCGTTGCATTGCGAACGTATTACTCTAATGGTTCGACCACGGTCGTCGTGCTCCTTTTTGAGATAATCGCGAAAAACTCCAATCGCTCCGAAAATTTCAAAGTCCCGACAGATTTCAGTCCTTCGGCACCGTCGTCCGACCGACCACCAAACTCGACCAATCCTCGAAACATCCATTGATCCTTGCTCTCCGTTGCATTGCGAACGTATTACTCTAATGGTTCGACCGCGGTCGTCGTGCTCGTTTTCGAGATAATCGCGAAAAACTCCGATCGCTCCGAAAATTTCAGTCCTTCGGCACCGTAGTCCGGCCGACCATCAAACTCGACCAATCCTCGAAACAACCATTGATCCTTGCTCTCCGTTGCATTGCGAACGTATTACTCTAATGGTTCGACCACGGTCGTCGTGCTCCTTTTCGAGATAATCGCGAAAAACTCCAATCGCTCCGAAAATTTCAAAGTCCCGACAGATTTCAGTCCTTCGGCACCGTCGTCCGACCGACCACCAAACTCGACCAATCCTCGAAACAACCATTGATCCTTGCTCTCCGTTGCATTGCGAACGTATTACTCTAATGGTTCGACCACGGTCGTCGTGCTCGTTTTCGAGAAAATCGCGAAAAACTCCGATCGCTCCGAAAATTTCAGTCCTTCGGCACCGTCGTCCGACCGACCACCAAACTCGACCAATCCTCGAAACATCCATTGATCCTTGCTCTCCGTTGCATTGCGAACGTATTACTCTAATGGTTCGACCACGGTCGTCGTGCTCCTTTTCGAGATAATCGCGAAAAACTCCAATAGCTCCGAAAATTTCAAAGTCCCGTCATATTTTAATCTTCGGAACAACCATTGATCCTTGTTCTCCGTTGCATTGCGAACGTATTACTCTAATGGTTCGACCGCGGTCGTCGTGCTCGTTTTCGAGACAATCGCGAAAAACTCCGATCGCTCCGAAAATTTCAGTCCTTCGGCACCGTCGTCCGACCGACCACCAAACTCGACCAATCCTCGAAACAACCATTGATCCTTGCTCTCCGTTGCATTGCGAACGTATTACTCTAATGGTTCGACCGCGGTCGTCGTGCTCGTTTTCGAGATAATCGCGAAAAACTCCGATCGCTCCGAAAATTTCAGTCCTTCGGCACCGTCGTCCGACCGACCACCAAACTCGACCAATCCTCGAAACAACCATTGATCCTTGCTCTCCGTTGCATTGCGAACGTATTACTCTAATGGTTCGACCACGGTCGTCGTGCTCGTTTTCGAGATAATCGCGAAAAACTCCGATCGCTCCGAAAATTTCAGTCCTTCGGCACCGTAGTCCGGCCGACCATCAAACTCGACCAATCCTCGAAACAACCATTGATCCTTGCTCTCCGTTGCATTGCGAACGTATTACTCTAATGGTTCGACCACGGTCGTCGTGCTCCTTTTTGAGATAATCGCGAAAAACTCCAATCGCTCCGAAAATTTCAAAGTCCCGACAGATTTCAGTCCTTCGGCACCGTCGTCCGACCGACCACCAAACTCGACCAATCCTCGAAACATCCATTGATCCTTGCTCTCCGTTGCATTGCGAACGTATTACTCTAATGGTTCGACCGCGGTCGTCGTGCTCGTTTTCGAGATAATCGCGAAAAACTCCGATCGCTCCGAAAATTTCAGTCCTTCGGCACCGTAGTCCGGCCGACCATCAAACTCGACCAATCCTCGAAACAACCATTGATCCTTGCTCTCCGTTGCATTGCGAACGTATTACTCTAATGGTTCGACCACGGTCGTCGTGCTCCTTTTCGAGATAATCGCGAAAAACTCCAATCGCTCCGAAAATTTCAAAGTCCCGACAGATTTCAGTCCTTCGGCACCGTCGTCCGACCGACCACCAAACTCGACCAATCCTCGAAACAACCATTGATCCTTGCTCTCCGTTGCATTGCGAACGTATTACTCTAATGGTTCGACCACGGTCGTCGTGCTCGTTTTCGAGAAAATCGCGAAAAACTCCGATCGCTCCGAAAATTTCAGTCCTTCGGCACCGTAGTCCGGCCGACCATCAAACTCGACCAATCCTCGAAACAACCATTGATCCTTGCTCTCCGTTGCATTGCGAACGTATTACTCTAATGGTTCGACCACGGTCGTCGTGCTCCTTTTCGAGATAATCGCGAAAAACTCCAATAGCTCCGAAAATTTCAAAGTCCCGTCATATTTTAATCTTCGGAACAACCATTGATCCTTGTTCTCCGTTGCATTGCGAACGTATTACTCTAATGGTTCGACCGCGGTCGTCGTGCTCGTTTTCGAGACAATCGCGAAAAACTCCGATCGCTCCGAAAATTTCAGTCCTTCGGCACCGTCGTCCGACCGACCACCAAACTCGACCAATCCTCGAAACAACCATTGATCCTTGCTCTCCGTTGCATTGCGAACGTATTACTCTAATGGTTCGACCGCGGTCGTCGTGCTCGTTTTCGAGACAATCGCGAAAAACTCCGATCGCTCCGAAAATTTCAGTCCTTCGGCACCGTCGTCCGACCGACCACCAAACTCGACCAATCCTCGAAACAACCATTGATCCTTGCTCTCCGTTGCATTGCGAACGTATTACTCTAATGGTTCGACCGCGGTCGTCGTGCTCGTTTTCGAGATAATCGCGAAAAACTCCGATCGCTCCGAAAATTTCAGTCCTTCGGCACCGTCGTCCGACCGACCACCAAACTCGACCAATCCTCGAAACAACCATTGATCCTTGCTCTCCGTTGCATTGCGAACGTATTACTCTAATGGTTCGACCACGGTCGTCGTGCTCGTTTTCGAGATAATCGCGAAAAACTCCGATCGCTCCGAAAATTTCAGTCCTTCGGCACCGTAGTCCGGCCGACCATCAAACTCGACCAATCCTCGAAACAACCATTGATCCTTGCTCTCCGTTGCATTGCGAACGTATTACTCTAATGGTTCGACCACGGTCGTCGTGCTCCTTTTTGAGATAATCGCGAAAAACTCCAATCGCTCCGAAAATTTCAAAGTCCCGACAGATTTCAGTCCTTCGGCACCGTCGTCCGACCGACCACCAAACTCGACCAATCCTCGAAACATCCATTGATCCTTGCTCTCCGTTGCATTGCGAACGTATTACTCTAATGGTTCGACCGCGGTCGTCGTGCTCGTTTTCGAGATAATCGCGAAAAACTCCGATCGCTCCGAAAATTTCAGTCCTTCGGCACCGTAGTCCGGCCGACCATCAAACTCGACCAATCCTCGAAACAACCATTGATCCTTGCTCTCCGTTGCATTGCGAACGTATTACTCTAATGGTTCGACCACGGTCGTCGTGCTCCTTTTCGAGATAATCGCGAAAAACTCCAATCGCTCCGAAAATTTCAAAGTCCCGACAGATTTCAGTCCTTCGGCACCGTCGTCCGACCGACCACCAAACTCGACCAATCCTCGAAACAACCATTGATCCTTGCTCTCCGTTGCATTGCGAACGTATTACTCTAATGGTTCGACCACGGTCGTCGTGCTCGTTTTCGAGAAAATCGCGAAAAACTCCGATCGCTCCGAAAATTTCAGTCCTTCGGCACCGTAGTCCGGCCGACCATCAAACTCGACCAATCCTCGAAACAACCATTGATCCTTGCTCTCCGTTGCATTGCGAACGTATTACTCTAATGGTTCGACCACGGTCGTCGTGCTCCTTTTCGAGATAATCGCGAAAAACTCCAATAGCTCCGAAAATTTCAAAGTCCCGTCATATTTTAATCTTCGGAACAACCATTGATCCTTGTTCTCCGTTGCATTGCGAACGTATTACTCTAATGGTTCGACCGCGGTCGTCGTGCTCGTTTTCGAGACAATCGCGAAAAACTCCGATCGCTCCGAAAATTTCAGTCCTTCGGCACCGTCGTCCGACCGACCACCAAACTCGACCAATCCTCGAAACAACCATTGATCCTTGCTCTCCGTTGCATTGCGAACGTATTACTCTAATGGTTCGACCGCGGTCGTCGTGCTCGTTTTCGAGATAATCGCGAAAAACTCCGATCGCTCCGAAAATTTCAGTCCTTCGGCACCGTCGTCCGACCGACCACCAAACTCGACCAATCCTCGAAACAACCATTGATCCTTGCTCTCCGTTGCATTGCGAACGTATTACTCTAATGGTTCGACCACGGTCGTCGTGCTCGTTTTCGAGATAATCGCGAAAAACTCCGATCGCTCCGAAAATTTCAGTCCTTCGGCACCGTAGTCCGGCCGACCATCAAACTCGACCAATCCTCGAAACAACCATTGATCCTTGCTCTCCGTTGCATTGCGAACGTATTACTCTAATGGTTCGACCACGGTCGTCGTGCTCCTTTTTGAGATAATCGCGAAAAACTCCAATCGCTCCGAAAATTTCAAAGTCCCGACAGATTTCAGTCCTTCGGCACCGTCGTCCGACCGACCACCAAACTCGACCAATCCTCGAAACATCCATTGATCCTTGCTCTCCGTTGCATTGCGAACGTATTACTCTAATGGTTCGACCGCGGTCGTCGTGCTCGTTTTCGAGATAATCGCGAAAAACTCCGATCGCTCCGAAAATTTCAGTCCTTCGGCACCGTAGTCCGGCCGACCATCAAACTCGACCAATCCTCGAAACAACCATTGATCCTTGCTCTCCGTTGCATTGCGAACGTATTACTCTAATGGTTCGACCACGGTCGTCGTGCTCCTTTTCGAGATAATCGCGAAAAACTCCAATCGCTCCGAAAATTTCAAAGTCCCGACAGATTTCAGTCCTTCGGCACCGTCGTCCGACCGACCACCAAACTCGACCAATCCTCGAAACAACCATTGATCCTTGCTCTCCGTTGCATTGCGAACGTATTACTCTAATGGTTCGACCACGGTCGTCGTGCTCGTTTTCGAGAAAATCGCGAAAAACTCCGATCGCTCCGAAAATTTCAGTCCTTCGGCACCGTAGTCCGGCCGACCATCAAACTCGACCAATCCTCGAAACAACCATTGATCCTTGCTCTCCGTTGCATTGCGAACGTATTACTCTAATGGTTCGACCACGGTCGTCGTGCTCCTTTTCGAGATAATCGCGAAAAACTCCAATAGCTCCGAAAATTTCAAAGTCCCGTCATATTTTAATCTTCGGAACAACCATTGATCCTTGTTCTCCGTTGCATTGCGAACGTATTACTCTAATGGTTCGACCGCGGTCGTCGTGCTCGTTTTCGAGACAATCGCGAAAAACTCCGATCGCTCCGAAAATTTCAGTCCTTCGGCACCGTCGTCCGACCGACCACCAAACTCGACCAATCCTCGAAACAACCATTGATCCTTGCTCTCCGTTGCATTGCGAACGTATTACTCTAATGGTTCGACCGCGGTCGTCGTGCTCGTTTTCGAGACAATCGCGAAAAACTCCGATCGCTCCGAAAATTTCAGTCCTTCGGCACCGTCGTCCGACCGACCACCAAACTCGACCAATCCTCGAAACAACCATTGATCCTTGCTCTCCGTTGCATTGCGAACGTATTACTCTAATGGTTCGACCACGGTCGTCGTGCTCGTTTTCGAGACAATCGCGAAAAACTCCGATCGCTCCGAAAATTTCAGTCCTTCGGCACCTTAGTCCGGCCGACCATCAAACTCGACCAATCCTCGAAACAACCATTGATCCTTGCTCTCCGTTGCATTGCGAACGTATTACTCTAATGGTTCGACCACGGTCGTCGTGCTCGTTTTCGAGACAATCGCGAAAAACTCCGATCGCTCCGAAAATTTCAGTCCTTCGGCACCGTCGTCCGACCGACCACCAAACTCGACCAATCCTCGAAACAACCATTGATCCTTGCTCTCCGTTGCATTGCGAACGTATTACTCTAATGGTTCGACCGCGGTCGTCGTGCTCGTTTTCGAGACAATCGCGAAAAACTCCGATCGCTCCGAAAATTTCAGTCCTTCGGCACCGTCGTCCGACCGACCACCAAACTCGACCAATCCTCGAAACAACCATTGATCCTTGCTCTCCGTTGCATTGCGAACGTATTACTCTAATGGTTCGACCACGGTCGTCGTGCTCCTTTTCGAGATAATCGCGAAAAACTCCAATCGCTCCGAAAATTTCAAAGTCCCGACAGATTTCAGTCCTTCGGCACCGTCGTCCGACCGACCACCAAACTCGACCAATCCTCGAAACATCCATTGATCCTTGCTCTCCGTTGCATTGCGAACGTATTACTCTAATGGTTCGACCGCGGTCGTCGTGCTCCTTTTCGAGATAATCGCGAAAAACTCCAATCGCTCCGAAAATTTCAAAGTCCCGACAGATTTCAGTCCTTCGGCACCGTCGTCCGACCGACCACCAAACTCGACCAATCCTCGAAACAACCATTGATCCTTGCTCTCCGTTGCATTGCGAACGTATTACTCTAATGGTTCGACCGCGGTCGTCGTGCTCGTTTTCGAGATAATCGCGAAAAACTCCGATCGCTCCGAAAATTTCAGTCCTTCGGCACCGTAGTCCGGCCGACCATCAAACTCGACCAATCCTCGAAACAACCATTGATCCTTGCTCTCCGTTGCATTGCGAACGTATTACTCTAATGGTTCGACCACGGTCGTCGTGCTCCTTTTCGAGATAATCGCGAAAAACTCCAATCGCTCCGAAAATTTCAAAGTCCCGACAGATTTCAGTCCTTCGGCACCGTCGTCCGACCGACCACCAAACTCGACCAATCCTCGAAACATCCATTGATCCTTGCTCTCCGTTGCATTGCGAACGTATTACTCTAATGGTTCGACCGCGGTCGTCGTGCTCGTTTTCGAGATAATCGCGAAAAACTCCGATCGCTCCGAAAATTTCAGTCCTTCGGCACCGTAGTCCGGCCGACCATCAAACTCGACCAATCCTCGAAACAACCATTGATCCTTGCTCTCCGTTGCATTGCGAACGTATTACTCTAATGGTTCGACCACGGTCGTCGTGCTCCTTTTCGAGATAATCGCGAAAAACTCCAATCGCTCCGAAAATTTCAAAGTCCCGACAGATTTCAGTCCTTCGGCACCGTCGTCCGACCGACCACCAAACTCGACCAATCCTCGAAACAACCATTGATCCTTGCTCTCCGTTGCATTGCGAACGTATTACTCTAATGGTTCGACCACGGTCGTCGTGCTCGTTTTCGAGAAAATCGCGAAAAACTCCGATCGCTCCGAAAATTTCAGTCCTTCGGCACCGTAGTCCGGCCGACCATCAATCTCGACCAATCCTCGAAACAACCATTGATCCTTGCTCTCCGTTGCATTGCGAACGTATTACTCTAATGGTTCGACCACGGTCGTCGTGCTCCTTTTCGAGATAATCGCGAAAAACTCCAATAGCTCCGAAAATTTCAAAGTCCCGTCATATTTTAATCTTCGGAACAACCATTGATCCTTGTTCTCCGTTGCATTGCGAACGTATTACTCTAATGGTTCGAACGCGGTCGTCGTGCTCGTTTTCGAGACAATCGCGAAAAACTCCGATCGCTCCGAAAATTTCAGTCCTTCGGCACCGTCGTCCGACCGACCACCAAACTCGACCAATCCTCGAAACAACCATTGATCCTTGCTCTCCGTTGCATTGCGAACGTATTACTCTAATGGTTCGACCGCGGTCGTCGTGCTCGTTTTCGAGATAATCGCGAAAAACTCCGATCGCTCCGAAAATTTCAGTCCTTCGGCACCGTCGTCCGACCGACCACCAAACTCGACCAATCCTCGAAACAACCATTGATCCTTGCTCTCCGTTGCATTGCGAACGTATTACTCTAATGGTTCGACCACGGTCGTCGTGCTCGTTTTCGAGATAATCGCGAAAAACTCCGATCGCTCCGAAAATTTCAGTCCTTCGGCACCGTAGTCCGGCCGACCATCAAACTCGACCAATCCTCGAAACAACCATTGATCCTTGCTCTCCGTTGCATTGCGAACGTATTACTCTAATGGTTCGACCACGGTCGTCGTGCTCCTTTTTGAGATAATCGCGAAAAACTCCAATCGCTCCGAAAATTTCAAAGTCCCGACAGATTTCAGTCCTTCGGCACCGTCGTCCGACCGACCACCAAACTCGACCAATCCTCGAAACATCCATTGATCCTTGCTCTCCGTTGCATTGCGAACGTATTACTCTAATGGTTCGACCGCGGTCGTCGTGCTCGTTTTCGAGATAATCGCGAAAAACTCCGATCGCTCCGAAAATTTCAGTCCTTCGGCACCGTAGTCCGGCCGACCATCAAACTCGACCAATCCTCGAAACAACCATTGATCCTTGCTCTCCGTTGCATTGCGAACGTATTACTCTAATGGTTCGACCACGGTCGTCGTGCTCCTTTTCGAGATAATCGCGAAAAACTCCAATCGCTCCGAAAATTTCAAAGTCCCGACAGATTTCAGTCCTTCGGCACCGTCGTCCGACCGACCACCAAACTCGACCAATCCTCGAAACAACCATTGATCCTTGCTCTCCGTTGCATTGCGAACGTATTACTCTAATGGTTCGACCACGGTCGTCGTGCTCGTTTTCGAGAAAATCGCGAAAAACTCCGATCGCTCCGAAAATTTCAGTCCTTCGGCACCGTAGTCCGGCCGACCATCAAACTCGACCAATCCTCGAAACAACCATTGATCCTTGCTCTCCGTTGCATTGCGAACGTATTACTCTAATGGTTCGACCACGGTCGTCGTGCTCCTTTTCGAGATAATCGCGAAAAACTCCAATAGCTCCGAAAATTTCAAAGTCCCGTCATATTTTAATCTTCGGAACAACCATTGATCCTTGTTCTCCGTTGCATTGCGAACGTATTACTCTAATGGTTCGACCGCGGTCGTCGTGCTCGTTTTCGAGACAATCGCGAAAAACTCCGATCGCTCCGAAAATTTCAGTCCTTCGGCACCGTCGTCCGACCGACCACCAAACTCGACCAATCCTCGAAACAACCATTGATCCTTGCTCTCCGTTGCATTGCGAACGTATTACTCTAATGGTTCGACCGCGGTCGTCGTGCTCGTTTTCGAGACAATCGCGAAAAACTCCGATCGCTCCGAAAATTTCAGTCCTTCGGCACCGTCGTCCGACCGACCACCAAACTCGACCAATCCTCGAAACAACCATTGATCCTTGCTCTCCGTTGCATTGCGAACGTATTACTCTAATGGTTCGACCGCGGTCGTCGTGCTCGTTTTCGAGATAATCGCGAAAAACTCCGATCGCTCCGAAAATTTCAGTCCTTCGGCACCGTCGTCCGACCGACCACCAAACTCGACCAATCCTCGAAACAACCATTGATCCTTGCTCTCCGTTGCATTGCGAACGTATTACTCTAATGGTTCGACCACGGTCGTCGTGCTCGTTTTCGAGATAATCGCGAAAAACTCCGATCGCTCCGAAAATTTCAGTCCTTCGGCACCGTAGTCCGGCCGACCATCAAACTCGACCAATCCTCGAAACAACCATTGATCCTTGCTCTCCGTTGCATTGCGAACGTATTACTCTAATGGTTCGACCACGGTCGTCGTGCTCCTTTTTGAGATAATCGCGAAAAACTCCAATCGCTCCGAAAATTTCAAAGTCCCGACAGATTTCAGTCCTTCGGCACCGTCGTCCGACCGACCACCAAACTCGACCAATCCTCGAAACATCCATTGATCCTTGCTCTCCGTTGCATTGCGAACGTATTACTCTAATGGTTCGACAGCGGTCGTCGTGCTCGTTTTCGAGATAATCGCGAAAAACTCCGATCGCTCCGAAAATTTCAGTCCTTCGGCACCGTAGTCCGGCCGACCATCAAACTCGACCAATCCTCGAAACAACCATTGATCCTTGCTCTCCGTTGCATTGCGAACGTATTACTCTAATGGTTCGACCACGGTCGTCGTGCTCCTTTTCGAGATAATCGCGAAAAACTCCAATCGCTCCGAAAATTTCAAAGTCCCGACAGATTTCAGTCCTTCGGCACCGTCGTCCGACCGACCACCAAACTCGACCAATCCTCGAAACAACCATTGATCCTTGCTCTCCGTTGCATTGCGAACGTATTACTCTAATGGTTCGACCACGGTCGTCGTGCTCGTTTTCGAGAAAATCGCGAAAAACTCCGATCGCTCCGAAAATTTCAGTCCTTCGGCACCGTCGTCCGACCGACCACCAAACTCGACCAATCCTCGAAACATCCATTGATCCTTGCTCTCCGTTGCATTGCGAACGTATTACTCTAATGGTTCGACCACGGTCGTCGTGCTCCTTTTCGAGATAATCGCGAAAAACTCCAATAGCTCCGAAAATTTCAAAGTCCCGTCATATTTTAATCTTCGGAACAACCATTGATCCTTGTTCTCCGTTGCATTGCGAACGTATTACTCTAATGGTTCGACCGCGGTCGTCGTGCTCGTTTTCGAGACAATCGCGAAAAACTCCGATCGCTCCGAAAATTTCAGTCCTTCGGCACCGTCGTCCGACCGACCACCAAACTCGACCAATCCTCGAAACAACCATTGATCCTTGCTCTCCGTTGCATTGCGAACGTATTACTCTAATGGTTCGACCGCGGTCGTCGTGCTCGTTTTCGAGATAATCGCGAAAAACTCCGATCGCTCCGAAAATTTCAGTCCTTCGGCACCGTCGTCCGACCGACCACCAAACTCGACCAATCCTCGAAACAACCATTGATCCTTGCTCTCCGTTGCATTGCGAACGTATTACTCTAATGGTTCGACCACGGTCGTCGTGCTCGTTTTCGAGATAATCGCGAAAAACTCCGATCGCTCCGAAAATTTCAGTCCTTCGGCACCGTAGTCCGGCCGACCATCAAACTCGACCAATCCTCGAAACAACCATTGATCCTTGCTCTCCGTTGCATTGCGAACGTATTACTCTAATGGTTCGACCACGGTCGTCGTGCTCCTTTTTGAGATAATCGCGAAAAACTCCAATCGCTCCGAAAATTTCAAAGTCCCGACAGATTTCAGTCCTTCGGCACCGTCGTCCGACCGACCACCAAACTCGACCAATCCTCGAAACATCCATTGATCCTTGCTCTCCGTTGCATTGCGAACGTATTACTCTAATGGTTCGACCGCGGTCGTCGTGCTCGTTTTCGAGATAATCGCGAAAAACTCCGATCGCTCCGAAAATTTCAGTCCTTCGGCACCGTAGTCCGGCCGACCATCAAACTCGACCAATCCTCGAAACAACCATTGATCCTTGCTCTCCGTTGCATTGCGAACGTATTACTCTAATGGTTCGACCACGGTCGTCGTGCTCCTTTTCGAGATAATCGCGAAAAACTCCAATCGCTCCGAAAATTTCAAAGTCCCGACAGATTTCAGTCCTTCGGCACCGTCGTCCGACCGACCACCAAACTCGACCAATCCTCGAAACAACCATTGATCCTTGCTCTCCGTTGCATTGCGAACGTATTACTCTAATGGTTCGACCACGGTCGTCGTGCTCGTTTTCGAGAAAATCGCGAAAAACTCCGATCGCTCCGAAAATTTCAGTCCTTCGGCACCGTAGTCCGGCCGACCATCAAACTCGACCAATCCTCGAAACAACCATTGATCCTTGCTCTCCGTTGCATTGCGAACGTATTACTCTAATGGTTCGACCACGGTCGTCGTGCTCCTTTTCGAGATAATCGCGAAAAACTCCAATAGCTCCGAAAATTTCAAAGTCCCGTCATATTTTAATCTTCGGAACAACCATTGATCCTTGTTCTCCGTTGCATTGCGAACGTATTACTCTAATGGTTCGACCGCGGTCGTCGTGCTCGTTTTCGAGACAATCGCGAAAAACTCCGATCGCTCCGAAAATTTCAGTCCTTCGGCACCGTCGTCCGACCGACCACCAAACTCGACCAATCCTCGAAACAACCATTGATCCTTGCTCTCCGTTGCATTGCGAACGTATTACTCTAATGGTTCGACCGCGGTCGTCGTGCTCGTTTTCGAGACAATCGCGAAAAACTCCGATCGCTCCGAAAATTTCAGTCCTTCGGCACCGTCGTCCGACCGACCACCAAACTCGACCAATCCTCGAAACAACCATTGATCCTTGCTCTCCGTTGCATTGCGAACGTATTACTCTAATGGTTCGACCGCGGTCGTCGTGCTCGTTTTCGAGATAATCGCGAAAAACTCCGATCGCTCCGAAAATTTCAGTCCTTCGGCACCGTCGTCCGACCGACCACCAAACTCGACCAATCCTCGAAACAACCATTGATCCTTGCTCTCCGTTGCATTGCGAACGTATTACTCTAATGGTTCGACCACGGTCGTCGTGCTCGTTTTCGAGATAATCGCGAAAAACTCCGATCGCTCCGAAAATTTCAGTCCTTCGGCACCGTAGTCCGGCCGACCATCAAACTCGACCAATCCTCGAAACAACCATTGATCCTTGCTCTCCGTTGCATTGCGAACGTATTACTCTAATGGTTCGACCACGGTCGTCGTGCTCCTTTTTGAGATAATCGCGAAAAACTCCAATCGCTCCGAAAATTTCAAAGTCCCGACAGATTTCAGTCCTTCGGCACCGTCGTCCGACCGACCACCAAACTCGACCAATCCTCGAAACATCCATTGATCCTTGCTCTCCGTTGCATTGCGAACGTATTACTCTAATGGTTCGACCGCGGTCGTCGTGCTCGTTTTCGAGATAATCGCGAAAAACTCCGATCGCTCCGAAAATTTCAGTCCTTCGGCACCGTAGTCCGGCCGACCATCAAACTCGACCAATCCTCGAAACAACCATTGATCCTTGCTCTCCGTTGCATTGCGAACGTATTACTCTAATGGTTCGACCACGGTCGTCGTGCTCCTTTTCGAGATAATCGCGAAAAACTCCAATCGCTCCGAAAATTTCAAAGTCCCGACAGATTTCAGTCCTTCGGCACCGTCGTCCGACCGACCACCAAACTCGACCAATCCTCGAAACAACCATTGATCCTTGCTCTCCGTTGCATTGCGAACGTATTACTCTAATGGTTCGACCACGGTCGTCGTGCTCGTTTTCGAGAAAATCGCGAAAAACTCCGATCGCTCCGAAAATTTCAGTCCTTCGGCACCGTAGTCCGGCCGACCATCAAACTCGACCAATCCTCGAAACAACCATTGATCCTTGCTCTCCGTTGCATTGCGAACGTATTACTCTAATGGTTCGACCACGGTCGTCGTGCTCCTTTTCGAGATAATCGCGAAAAACTCCAATAGCTCCGAAAATTTCAAAGTCCCGTCATATTTTAATCTTCGGAACAACCATTGATCCTTGTTCTCCGTTGCATTGCGAACGTATTACTCTAATGGTTCGACCGCGGTCGTCGTGCTCGTTTTCGAGACAATCGCGAAAAACTCCGATCGCTCCGAAAATTTCAGTCCTTCGGCACCGTCGTCCGACCGACCACCAAACTCGACCAATCCTCGAAACATCCATTGATCCTTGCTCTCCGTTGCATTGCGAACGTATTACTCTAATGGTTCGACCGCGGTCGTCGTGCTCGTTTTCGAGATAATCGCGAAAAACTCCGATCGCTCCGAAAATTTCAGTCCTTCGGCACCGTAGTCCGGCCGACCATCAAACTCGACCAATCCTCGAAACAACCATTGATCCTTGCTCTCCGTTGCATTGCGAACGTATTACTCTAATGGTTCGACCACGGTCGTCGTGCTCCTTTTTGAGATAATCGCGAAAAACTCCAATCGCTCCGAAAATTTCAAAGTCCCGACAGATTTCAGTCCTTCGGCACCGTCGTCCGACCGACCACCAAACTCGACCAATCCTCGAAACATCCATTGATCCTTGCTCTCCGTTGCATTGCGAACGTATTACTCTAATGGTTCGACCGCGGTCGTCGTGCTCGTTTTCGAGATAATCGCGAAAAACTCCGATCGCTCCGAAAATTTCAGTCCTTCGGCACCGTAGTCCGGCCGACCATCAAACTCGACCAATCCTCGAAACAACCATTGATCCTTGCTCTCCGTTGCATTGCGAACGTATTACTCTAATGGTTCGACCACGGTCGTCGTGCTCCTTTTCGAGATAATCGCGAAAAACTCCAATCGCTCCGAAAATTTCAAAGTCCCGACAGATTTCAGTCCTTCGGCACCGTCGTCCGACCGACCACCAAACTCGACCAATCCTCGAAACAACCATTGATCCTTGCTCTCCGTTGCATTGCGAACGTATTACTCTAATGGTTCGACCACGGTCGTCGTGCTCGTTTTCGAGAAAATCGCGAAAAACTCCGATCGCTCCGAAAATTTCAGTCCTTCGGCACCGTAGTCCGGCCGACCATCAAACTCGACCAATCCTCGAAACAACCATTGATCCTTGCTCTCCGTTGCATTGCGAACGTATTACTCTAATGGTTCGACCACGGTCGTCGTGCTCCTTTTCGAGATAATCGCGAAAAACTCCAATAGCTCCGAAAATTTCAAAGTCCCGTCATATTTTAATCTTCGGAACAACCATTGATCCTTGTTCTCCGTTGCATTGCGAACGTATTACTCTAATGGTTCGACCGCGGTCGTCGTGCTCGTTTTCGAGACAATCGCGAAAAACTCCGATCGCTCCGAAAATTTCAGTCCTTCGGCACCGTCGTCCGACCGACCACCAAACTCGACCAATCCTCGAAACAACCATTGATCCTTGCTCTCCGTTGCATTGCGAACGTATTACTCTAATGGTTCGACCGCGGTCGTCGTGCTCGTTTTCGAGACAATCGCGAAAAACTCCGATCGCTCCGAAAATTTCAGTCCTTCGGCACCGTCGTCCGACCGACCACCAAACTCGACCAATCCTCGAAACAACCATTGATCCTTGCTCTCCGTTGCATTGCGAACGTATTACTCTAATGGTTCGACCACGGTCGTCGTGCTCGTTTTCGAGACAATCGCGAAAAACTCCGATCGCTCCGAAAATTTCAGTCCTTCGGCACCGTAGTCCGGCCGACCATCAAACTCGACCAATCCTCGAAACAACCATTGATCCTTGCTCTCCGTTGCATTGCGAACGTATTACTCTAATGGTTCGACCACGGTCGTCGTGCTCCTTTTCGAGATAATCGCGAAAAACTCCAATCGCTCCGAAAATTTCAAAGTCCCGACAGATTTCAGTCCTTCGGCACCGTCGTCCGACCGACCACCAAACTCGACCAATCCTCGAAACAACCATTGATCCTTGCTCTCCGTTGCATTGCGAACGCATTACTCTAATGGTTCGACCACGGTCGTCGTGCTCCTTTTCGAGATAATCGCGAAAAACTCCAATCGCTCCGAAAATTTCAAAGTCCCGACAGATTTCAGTCCTTCGGCACCGTCGTCCGACCGACCACCAAACTCGACCAATCCTCGAAACAACCATTGATCCTTGCTCTCCGTTGCATTGCGAACGCATTACTCTAATGGTTCGACCACGGTCGTCGTGCTCCTTTTCGAGATAATCGCGAAAAACTCCAATCGCTCCGAAAATTTCAAAGTCCCGACAGATTTCAGGAAGCCGAGGAAGCGGACGTCCCCCAAATATTTTTCCAAACCAATATACAGAGAAATGGTTTATTTTTTTATCGGATAACGCCGGAAAGATCAGGGAAGATCGGCTTTTTACAAACCACGTATTCGGAGGAGGGAAAGAGAGAGCATTACAGTAAAATCTAAATTCGGAGGAGAGAAAGAGAGAGAGCACTCGCGCGATCGCGTGTAATTCTAATCCTCTGGAGCAGCCGTGCAGGTGACATCATTTGGCAGCGCGAATCATAGAAAGAATTATGCGGCGTCAGCAGAAACTTTTTTTTCCATACCAATATATGATGGAAATTTTTCCCCACCCCAGAGGAATAATAATTTTTTAATCATCGATATAGCGAACTATTATACAACAAACAGAAATATTTTTCCGAACCATTATGTAGCAAGCATTCTAAAGCTAACAGCATTCTAAATCGTTCCGATTTAACGTCGCAGCTTATTGCGCAATTACGCGTAATTTGACTCCTCTGGAGCAGTCGTGCAGGATGATATCATTTTCGCGGCGCGAAGAACGTATGAATCATAGAAAGAATTATACAGCATCAGCAAGAATTCGGAAACATCGAATCTTAAAATTAGGTGGCGAGAGAAGGAGGCAGAAGACGGGTAAATAAAATGGAGAAATAATAAAAAGAAAAATATAAAAAATATAAAATATAATAAAAATAGAATATAAAAGAATATGAAATAAAATAATAATATTAATAATAAAAAGAATATAAAAATAGAATATAATAAAGAATATAATAAAATAAAATAAAAAATAATTAAAAATAAGAATAAATATAAATATAAATATGAAAGAAAAAAATTAAAAGAAATAGTAAAAAGAAAAAAAGAAAAATAGAAAGAATAGAAAAATACAATATAAAAGAATATAAAAGACAATATAAAATATAAAAGAATATAAAGAATATAAAGAATATAAAATACAATATAAATATAAGTATAAAAGAAAATAAAAGAAAAAAGAAAAAGAAAAAAGAAAAATATAAAAATATAAAAATATAAAAATATAAAAATATAAAAATATAAAAATATAAAAATATAAAAATATAAAATACAATATAAAATATAAAAGAATATAAAATACAATATAGTAATAAAAATATAAAAGAATAGATAAATAATAAAATAAAAAACTATTCGAAAAAAAGGCGGTGATGGGGGTGATGGGGTGATGGCGGTGATAGCGACGGCTCTTAAAATTAGGTGGCGAGAGAAGGAAGAAGACGGGTAAATAAAATGAAGAAATAATAAAAAGAAAAATATAAAAAATACAATTAAAATATAAAATAAAATACAATACAATACAATGTAAAAAAATATAAATATAAATATAAATATATAATTGAAATAGAGAATAGAAAATATAATACAATACAATATAAAAAACAATATAAATATAAAAGAAAAATAAAATAAAATAAAATAAAATAAAAAAATAAAAAATATAATATAAAGGAATATAATATAAAAAAATAAAAAAATAAAAAAATATAAAAATAGAATATAAATAGAATATAAATAGAATATAAAAATATAATATAAAAAAATAAACATAAAAATTCAATATAAATATACATCATAAAAAGAAAAAATATAATAATAATAATAATAATTTAATTGATTGCCCACTTTTGTGTTACAATTTAACGATCGTATACTTTTTCCATTTCATTCCCGTGATTGTATCAGTGTAAGTCCTATCGTTCTAATGTATCCTACTGTGTCTTAACAAATTTTTCTATTTTACAAGTGTTTCCTAATTTATTTTATGTTGCATAATCTTCTTTTATCACTTTCCTCTCCCTCACATCTTTTTCTTCTCCCTATTATCTCCCGTAGAATAGCCAAGTTTATCCATTCTCATCCAATTATCTCTTTCCAATTCCTACCACTCTCTCCACTTACTTCACATGCTTCAATCACATGTTTCACTATTTCTTCATCTTTCTTACAAAGTCTACACATCCTTTCTTCTTTCGATAGCCAATATTTGCATGCCCTTGTTTCACCACCCTGTATGAATTTTCCTATCCTTTCTAATTCTCCTCTCCTTTTTTCTTTTTTTTCCCCCATAAGTATTTCGCCTTATCTCATGGTTTCCTTGCAACCTCTCTTAATTCTCTTAGGAACTTATACTCTTTTAATTTCATCTCTCTTTCTTGTTCTTAAATGTCTTTACTTATCTGCTCTATTTTGATCCACACTTCTTCCCCATTTAATCTTCTTCTTCTTCTTTTCCATTCTTCATTTGACCATCCTCTCCTTTCCAAGAATTTGATTCTCATTCTTTCCCTTTTCGTTACTTCATTTCCTCTCATTAGTCTTCTCCCACATTCTTCCGATCCTTCTTTCGAGTTTATTAACCTCTCTTCAACGTTCATTGCCATTACTCCCATTTTAATTACTATGTCATCTTTTCATATTTCTTTTAACAGCTTGTCGAACACACTTCCCTGTTAAAAACTTTCCCATGAGTTCCTTCATCACTCTTAAAGTGCTTATAGTTCTATCATACATTTCCTATATCCTTATTCATAGTTGTTCGCCTACTCCTTCTTTTTAAAGTCTTTTCCAAATTTCTTCCCTTTTCTATCTATCAAATTCTCCTTTCATATCCGTGAAAAACAGGTATAGCTTCCCTCATTTTTGAGGTTTCTATATTTATAGCCGTTTTAACTACCACTATTGCAAGAGTTTAAATTTTAAGTCTGTTCGACTTTTAATATCTTACATGATTTGAGATCAGATCGACATGAACCAGATCGGTTTTCTATATATATTTATCTAGTCAATTTTTTGTACGAAAGAACTTAATTTATAAATTATTTTTTGCTATATTCAATAAAAATTGGAATTTCATATTTATTAAGAATTGATGTTTACCCTATGATAATTGTTGGTTGGGCTTCAAATTTGAATTATTCAATATTAGGAGCGATTAGGTCAATTTCACAGTCAGATTCTTATGAAGTAAGTTTATTTTTTTAACAATATTTTCTGTAGTATACGTTTAAGATATATATACACAAAAATAATATAGAATAATCCAAATATAAATATAAAAATATAAAAATACAATTAAAATATAAAAAATACAATTAAAATATAAAATATAAAATATAAAATATAAAATATAAAATATAAAATATAAAATATAAAATATAAAATATAAAATAAAATAAAATAAAATAAAATGAAATGAAATGAAATGAAATGAAATGAAATGAAATGAAATGAAATGGAATGGAATGGAATGGAATGGAATGGAATGGAATGAAATGAAATGAAAGAAAATCAAATAAAATAATAAATATAATATAAAAAGAAAAAATATATAAATAGAATATAACTAGAATATAAAAAAATATGAAATAAAAAAAATAAAAATATAAAAATTCAATATAAAAAATACATTATAAAAAGAAAAATGTAATAATAATAATAATAAATACAATTAAAATAGAAAATAGAAAATATAAAAGAAAATAAAATAAAATAATAAAATAAAAGAAAATCAAATAAAATAATAAATATAATATAAAAAGAAAAAATATATAAATAGAATATAACTAGAATATAACAAAATATGAAATAAAAAAATAAAAATATAAAAATTCAATATAAAAAATACATTATAAAAAGAAAAAATGTAATAATAATAATAATAATAATAATAATAATAATAATAATTTAATTTATTACCCACTTTTGT
Organism: Andrena fulva; assembly: GCA_946251845.1. Taxonomy (NCBI): domain Eukaryota; kingdom Metazoa; phylum Arthropoda; class Insecta; order Hymenoptera; family Andrenidae; genus Andrena; species Andrena fulva. Next base: position 32,941 of record CAMITZ010000205.1, read on the forward strand.
GTTACAATTTAACGATCATATTCTCTTTCCACTTCATTCCTGTGATTGTGTCAGTGTAAGTCCTACCCTTCTAATGTATCCTGCTGTGTCTTAACAATTTTTTTTTGTATTTTGCAAGTGTTTCCTAATATATTTTATGGTGCATAATCTTCTTTTATCACTTTCCTGTTCTTCCCATCTTTTCCTTCTCCCTATTATCTCCTGTAGAATAGCCAAGTTTCTCCCTTCTCCTCTAATTACCTCTTTATGTGATGGAATTATCCCTCCCAACACAGAGAAATAATAATTTATTTTTATCGGATTATGTTTCGGACAATGTCGGGAAAGATCGGCATTTTACAAACCACGTATTCCGAGGAGGGAAAGAGAGAGCATTACATTAAACACTAAATTCGTGGAGGGAAAGAGAGAGCAATACTAAGCGTCGCAGCGTCTCGCGCGATCGTGTGTAATTTGACTCCTCTGGAGCAGCCGCGCGGGATGATATCATTTTGGTAGCGCGAAGAACGCCGAATCTTAAAATTAGGTGGCGTGGCGGAAGATGGGTAAATAAAATTGAGAAATAATATACGTTTAAGAAATATATATTGTTACAAATATTATATAAAAATAGAATACGAAAAATATAATTAAGATTTATTTGGCTTAATTATCCCACTCAATAACATCATCAGCAAATAGCTTAGTTAGTGATAAATCCACAGGGACTTGCACATGGTCAGTTTGAACTGCAACAACGCTAACCCGAAGCTCCGATATTTTATTCGCGCAAACGGTATTATAATCAATCTTTGTTTTAACGTTTCGCCAAACCACACTCTTTGGAGCACACACACGATTCCGCAGAGATATATTCCTATGTACATAATCATCATCGTCATCATCATAACCATAGCTGTTATTGTCTAAAAAGGTTTGGTCCGCATATCGATTCAACCAATATTGCTCATCATCGTAGCGGTCATCCACGTAGTCATCTATTAGGTTACCATGTATTTTGTCAGCATTACGAAATACTTTTAAATAAATGTCACCATCCTGATTAGCTTCCGCCTCATAAAGTTCTGCACATCGAATTTCTTCGGTTTGAACCGCAACATTTCGACACACCACATACACTTTCGGGCTGGATGAATGGATAACTGTCGCAGTAGCGGTGATCGTAGCGGTAGCTGGACGTTTCAAATTCATGGGCAACGACATAATCTGAAACCGATTTTTCTTATAATTCTCAAAGTTACTAACACAACGATTCACTAAAATATGATAATGGAAACTTACGGTATTAATCGATTGTATTTCTATGCGTTGAATGACTGACGATATCCTTCAAAAGCAATCTTCTTCAAAGCAATTTCACTTAGCACAAAAAATGAAAAAGGTGTTTAAAAAAAACGGTCAAAGTGACTACACATCAACCACGATTAACAGACAACTGGTCTCACTGCATCTCCAAGCTCGCGCATGTAAAGTCATATCTTGAAACCGAAAAGTGCATTGCTTTGCAAAAGTAAGATGCCTTTGTTCTCCACATTCATTTTCGCTGACAATCCTCTCCTTATTCACACGCATCTTCTTCCCCTTCTTCTTTTGGACACATCATTCGACTAGATCATACCACTTTGAATGTATATCAAACATTTATCGAACGGGTATTGAACGGCTTTGATTGTGTATCGAACGGGTATCGAACGTGTATTAAACCACTTTCAACGCCTAACGTACCCCTCTGAACGTGTATCGGACATCTATCAAACGTCTATCCTACCACTTTCAACGCCTAACGTACCACTCTGAACATGTATTGGACATCTATCAAACGTCTATCGTACCACTTTCAACGTCTATCGTACCACTTTGAACGTGTATTGAACATGTACCGAACCACTTTCAACATGTATCGAACATGAATCGTACCACTTTCAACATCTATCGAACGTGAATCGTATCACTCTGAACGTGTATTGAACGTGTATCGAACCACTTTGAACGTGTATTGAACATGTATCGAACCACTTTCAACATGTATCGAACGTGAATCGTACCACTTTCAACATCTATCGAACATCTATGGTACCACTTTAAACATCTATGGAACATCTATCGAACCACTCTGAACGTGTATTGAACATGTATCGAACCACTTTCAACATGTATTGAACGTGAATCGTACCACTCTGAACGTAAATCGAACGTGAATCGTATCACTCTGAACGTGTATTGAACGTGTATCGAACCACTCTGAACGTGTATTGAACATGTATCGAACCACTTTCAACATGTATCGAACGTGAATCGAACGACTTTGAACGGGTATTGGACGGCTTTGAACGTGAATCGAACGGGTATTGAACGGCTTTGAGCGGGTATTGAACGGCTTTGAACGTGAATCGAACGGGTATTGAACGGCTTTGAACGTGAATCGAACGGGTATTGAACGGCTTTGATCGGGTTTCGAACGGGTATTGAACGGCTTTGAACGTGAATCGAACGGCTTTGAACGTGAATCGAACGGGTATTGAACGGCTTTGATAGGGTATTGAACGTAAATCGTACCACTCTGAACGTCAATCGTACTACTTCTACATAATTATAACTATCGTCTTAATCTAGCGTACATCACATAGAGGAGGTTGGGGAGGGTGAAAAATAACATTTATTAAAAAAATTGATCATAATTTATTTAAATTATTAAATTTATTAAATTATGATCAATTTTTTTACGTTCAATACCCTATCAAAGCCGTTCAATACCCGTTCGATTCACGTTCAAAGCCGTTCGATTCACGTTCAAAGCCGTTCAATACCCGTTCGAAACCCGATCAAAGCCGTTCAATACCCGTTCGATTCACGTTCAAAGCCGTTCAATACCCGTTCGATTCACGTTCAAAGCCGTTCAATACCCGTTCGATTCACGTTCAAAGCCGTCCAATACCCGTTCAAAGTCGTTCGATTCACGTTCGATACATGTTGAAAGTGGTTCGATACATGTTCAATACACGTTCAGAGTGGTTCGATACACGTTCAATACACGTTCAGAGTGATACGATTCACGTTCGATTTACGTTCAGAGTGGTACGATTCACGTTCAATACATGTTGAAAGTGGTTCGATACATGTTCAATACACGTTCAGAGTGGTTCGATAGATGTTCCATAGATGTTTAAAGTGGTACCATAGATGTTCGATAGATGTTGAAAGTGGTACGATTCACGTTCGATACATGTTGAAAGTGGTTCGATACATGTTCAATACACGTTCAAAGTGGTTCGATACATGTTCAATACACGTTCAGAGTGGTTCGATAGATGTTCCATAGATGTTTAAAGTGGTACCATAGATGTTCGATAGATGTTGAAAGTGGTACGATTCACGTTCGATACATGTTGAAAGTGGTTCGATACATGTTCAATACACGTTCAAAGTGGTTCGATACACGTTCAATACACGTTCAGAGTGATACGATTCACGTTCGATAGATGTTGAAAGTGGTACGATTCATGTTCGATACATGTTGAAAGTGGTTCGGTACATGTTCAATACACGTTCAAAGTGGTACGATAGACGTTGAAAGTGGTACGATAGACGTTTGATAGATGTCCAATACATGTTCAGAGTGGTACGTTAGGCGTTGAAAGTGGTAGGATAGACGTTTGATAGATGTCCGATACACGTTCAGAGGGGTACGTTAGGCGTTGAAAGTGGTTTAATACACGTTCGATACCCGTTCGATACACAATCAAAGCCGTTCAATACCCGTTCGATAAATGTTTGATATACATTCAAAGTGGTATGATCTAGTCGAATGATGTGTCCAAAAGAAGAAGGGGAAGAAGATGCGTGTGAATAAGGAGAGGATTGTCAGCGAAAATGAATGTGGAGAACAAAGGCATCTTACTTTTGCAAAGCAATGCACTTTTCGGTTTCAAGATATGACTTTACATGCGCGAGCTTGGAGATGCAGTGAGACCAGTTGTCTGTTAATCGTGGTTGATGTGTAGTCACTTTGACCGTTTTTTTTAAACACCTTTTTCATTTTTTGTGCTAAGTGAAATTGCTTTGAAGAAGATTGCTTTTGAAGGATATCGTCAGTCATTCAACGCATAGAAATACAATCGATTAATACCGTAAGTTTCCATTATCATATTTTAGTGAATCGTTGTGTTAGTAACTTTGAGAATTATAAGAAAAATCGGTTTCAGATTATGTCGTTGCCCATGAATTTGAAACGTCCAGCTACCGCTACGATCACCGCTACTGCGACAGTTATCCATTCATCCAGCCCGAAAGTGTATGTGGTGTGTCGAAATGTTGCGGTTCAAACCGAAGAAATTCGATGTGCAGAACTTTATGAGGCGGAAGCTAATCAGGATGGTGACATTTATTTAAAAGTATTTCGTAATGCTGACAAAATACATGGTAACCTAATAGATGACTACGTGGATGACCGCTACGATGATGAGCAATATTGGTTGAATCGATATGCGGACCAAACCTTTTTAGACAATAACAGCTATGGTTATGATGATGACGATGATGATTATGTACATAGGAATATATCTCTGCGGAATCGTGTGTGTGCTCCAAAGAGTGTGGTTTGGCGAAACGTTAAAACAAAGATTGATTATAATACCGTTTGCGCGAATAAAATATCGGAGCTTCGGGTTAGCGTTGTTGCAGTTCAAACTGACCATGTGCAAGTCCCTGTGGATTTATCACTAACTAAGCTATTTGCTGATGATGTTATTGAGTGGGATAATTAAGCCAAATAAATCTTAATTATATTTTTCGTATTCTATTTTTATATAATATTTGTAACAATATATATTTCTTAAACGTATATTATTTCTCAATTTTATTTACCCATCTTCCGCCACGCCACCTAATTTTAAGATTCGGCGTTCTTCGCGCTACCAAAATGATATCATCCCGCGCGGCTGCTCCAGAGGAGTCAAATTACACACGATCGCTCGAGACGCTGCGACGCTTAGTATTGCTCTCTCTTTCCCTCCACGAATTTAGTGTTTAATGTAATGCTCTCTCTTTCCCTCCTCGGAATACGTGGTTTGTAAAATGCCGATCTTTCCCGACATTGTCCGAAACATAATCCGATAAAAATAAATTATTATTTCTCTGTGTTGGGAGGGATAATTCCATCACATAAAGAGGTAATTAGAGGAGAAGGGAGAAACTTGGCTATTCTACAGGAGATAATAGGGAGAAGGAAAAGATGGGAAGAACAGGAAAGTGATAAAAGAAGATTATGCACCATAAAATATATTAGGAAACACTTGCAAAATACAAAAAAAATTTGTTAAGACACAGCAGGATACATTAGAAGGGTAGGACTTACACTGACACAATCACAGGAATGAAGTGGAAAGAGAATATGATCGTTAAATTGTAACACAAAAGTGGGTAATAAATTAAATTATTATTATTATTATTATTATTATTATTATTATTATTACATTTTTTCTTTTTATAATGTATTTTTTATATTGAATTTTTATATTTTTATTTTTTTATTTCATATTTTGTTATATTCTAGTTATATTCTATTTATATATTTTTTCTTTTTATATTATATTTATTATTTTATTTGATTTTCTTTTATTTTATTATTTTATTTTATTTTCTTTTATATTTTCTATTTTCTATTTTAATTGTATTTATTATTATTATTATTATTACATTTTTCTTTTTATAATGTATTTTTTATATTGAATTTTTATATTTTTATTTTTTTTATTTCATATTTTTTTATATTCTAGTTATATTCTATTTATATATTTTTTCTTTTTATATTATATTTATTATTTTATTTGATTTTCTTTCATTTCATTTCATTCCATTCCATTCCATTCCATTCCATTCCATTCCATTCCATTTCATTTCATTTCATTTCATTTCATTTCATTTCATTTTATTTTATTTTATTTTATTTTATATTTTATATTTTATATTTTATATTTTATATTTTATATTTTATATTTTATATTTTATATTTTATATTTTATATTTTATATTTTAATTGTATTTTTTATATTTTAATTGTATTTTTATATTTTTATATTTATATTTGGATTATTCTATATTATTTTTGTGTATATATATCTTAAACGTATACTACAGAAAATATTGTTAAAAAAATAAACTTACTTCATAAGAATCTGACTGTGAAATTGACCTAATCGCTCCTAATATTGAATAATTCAAATTTGAAGCCCAACCAACAATTATCATAGGGTAAACATCAATTCTTAATAAATATGAAATTCCAATTTTTATTGAATATAGCAAAAAATAATTTATAAATTAAGTTCTTTCGTACAAAAAATTGACTAGATAAATATATATAGAAAACCGATCTGGTTCATGTCGATCTGATCTCAAATCATGTAAGATATTAAAAGTCGAACAGACTTAAAATTTAAACTCTTGCAATAGTGGTAGTTAAAACGGCTATAAATATAGAAACCTCAAAAATGAGGGAAGCTATACCTGTTTTTCACGGATATGAAAGGAGAATTTGATAGATAGAAAAGGGAAGAAATTTGGAAAAGACTTTAAAAAGAAGGAGTAGGCGAACAACTATGAATAAGGATATAGGAAATGTATGATAGAACTATAAGCACTTTAAGAGTGATGAAGGAACTCATGGGAAAGTTTTTAACAGGGAAGTGTGTTCGACAAGCTGTTAAAAGAAATATGAAAAGATGACATAGTAATTAAAATGGGAGTAATGGCAATGAACGTTGAAGAGAGGTTAATAAACTCGAAAGAAGGATCGGAAGAATGTGGGAGAAGACTAATGAGAGGAAATGAAGTAACGAAAAGGGAAAGAATGAGAATCAAATTCTTGGAAAGGAGAGGATGGTCAAATGAAGAATGGAAAAGAAGAAGAAGAAGATTAAATGGGGAAGAAGTGTGGATCAAAATAGAGCAGATAAGTAAAGACATTTAAGAACAAGAAAGAGAGATGAAATTAAAAGAGTATAAGTTCCTAAGAGAATTAAGAGAGGTTGCAAGGAAACCATGAGATAAGGCGAAATACTTATGGGGAAAAAAAAAGAAAAAAGGAGAGGAGAATTAGAAAGGATAGGAAAATTCATACAGGGTGGTGAAACAAGGGCATGCAAATATTGGCTATCGAAAGAAGAAAGGATGTGTAGACTTTGTAAGAAAGATGAAGAAATAGTGAAACATGTGATTGAAGCATGTGAAGTAAGTGGAGAGAGTGGTAGGAATTGGAAAGAGATAATTGGATGAGAATGGATAAACTTGGCTATTCTACGGGAGATAATAGGGAGAAGAAAAAGATGTGAGGGAGAGGAAAGTGATAAAAGAAGATTATGCAACATAAAATAAATTAGGAAACACTTGTAAAATAGAAAAATTTGTTAAGACACAGTAGGATACATTAGAACGATAGGACTTACACTGATACAATCACGGGAATGAAATGGAAAAAGTATACGATCGTTAAATTGTAACACAAAAGTGGGCAATCAATTAAATTATTATTATTATTATTATATTTTTTCTTTTTATGATGTATATTTATATTGAATTTTTATGTTTATTTTTTTATATTATATTTTTATATTCTATTTATATTCTATTTATATTCTATTTTTATATTTTTTTATTTTTTTATTTTTTTATATTATATTCCTTTATATTATATTTTTTATTTTTTTATTTTATTTTATTTTATTTTATTTTTCTTTTATATTTATATTGTTTTTTATATTGTATTGTATTATATTTTCTATTTTCTATTTCAATTATATATTTATATTTATATTTATATTTTTTTACATTGTATTGTATTGTATTTTATTTTATATTTTAATTGTATTTTTTATATTTTTCTTTTTATTATTTCTTCATTTTATTTACCCGTCTTCTTCCTTCTCTCGCCACCTAATTTTAAGAGCCGTCGCTATCACCGCCATCACCCCATCACCCCCATCACCGCCTTTTTTTCGAATAGTTTTTTATTTTATTATTTATCTTTTCTTTTATATTTTTATTACTATATTGTATTTTATATTCTTTTATATTTTATATTGTATTTTATATTTTTATATTTTTATATTTTTATATTTTTATATTTTTATATTTTTATATTTTTATATTTTTATATTTTTATATTTTTCTTTTTTCTTTTTCTTTTTTCTTTTATTTTCTTTTATACTTATATTTATATTGTATTTTATATTCTTTATATTCTTTATATTCTTTATATTCTTTATATTCTTTTATATTTTATATTGTCTTTTATATTCTTTTATATTGTATTTTTCTATTCTTTCTATTTTTCTTTTTTTCTTTTTACTATTTCTTTTAATTTTTTTCTTTTATATTTATATTTATATTTATTCTTATTTTTAATTATTTTTTATTTTATTTTATTATATTCTTTATTATATTCTATTTTTATATTCTTTTTATTATTAATATTATTATTTTATTTCATATTCTTTTATATTCTATTTTTATTATATTTTATATTTTTTATATTTTTCTTTTTATTATTTCTCCATTTTATTTACCCGTCTTCTGCCTCCTTCTCTCGCCACCTAATTTTAAGATTCGATGTTTCCGAATTCTTGCTGATGCTGTATAATTCTTTCTATGATTCATACGTTCTTCGCGCCGCGAAAATGATATCATCCTGCACGACTGCTCCAGAGGAGTCAAATTACGCGTAATTGCGCGATAAGCTGCGACGTTAAATCGGAACGATTTAGAATGCTGTTAGCTTTAGAATGCTTGCTACATAATGGTTCGGAAAAATATTTCTGTTTGTTGTATAATAGTTCGCTATATCGATGATTAAAAAATTATTATTCCTCTGGGGTGGGGAAAAATTTCCATCATATATTGGTATGGAAAAAAAAGTTTCTGCTGACGCCGCATAATTCTTTCTATGATTCGCGCTGCCAAATGATGTCACCTGCACGGCTGCTCCAGAGGATTAAAATTACACGCGATCGCGCGAGTGCTCTCTCTCTTTCTCTCCTCCGAATTTAGATTTTACTGTAATGCTCTCTCTTTCCCTCCTCCGAATACGTGGTTTGTAAAAAGCCGATCTTCCCTGATCTTTCCGGCGTTATCCGATAAAAAAATAAACCATTTCTCTGTATATTGGTTTGGAAAAATATTTGGGGGACGTCCGCTTCCTCGGCCAGGTCTAAAAAATATTTGGGGGTCATTCCCCCTCTAAAAACAAATTCGTTGGGTCCGACGTGGAGAGGTCTCCGCGGCGGCTCGGCCCGGACTGATCCCCTCCACGATTTCGGCTTCCCCCACTCCGCGGCTCATGCGCGCGCAACCGGTCATCCACTCCCCGCTTCCCCCGCGCCCATGTTTCCCTCCACCGCACTCCCCCGCGCGCCCTCACTCCCCCCCCCCGCCCCCGCGCTCCCCTCAGAGGACCTGAGTTAGAACTCTCCTTACTATACTACTCCAGTCCAACTCCAATATCCACCGATGGTGGGAAGTATTGGCTCACCACGTATATTTCCGCGCCGTCAATAGAGACCTGGACGCAGACGCAATGCGTCGTGCACAGATCCGCGATTTCCAGCACGGTGAATCCTCGGTTACGGACGCAGATCGCCGCCCAAGTAGATAGGGACAAGTATTGTGCGCGCTTTTGGTCCCGATCGCGATAGCGATCGGACACGCCGTACACCGAGTCGATTTTCCGACTCATACCGGCTTCGCGAGAAAAGGTGTTATTCTCTATCTCTCTAGGAATACTGCCAAGGGAAACGGCGTGCGTAGATGGTAAGCACGCGACTTGGAAAAACCCTGCCCTCGCCTTGCGGGTCATCGGACAAGTTGGATCTACCCCTGAGGGAAGCGGCTCGTTTAGTCGGCGCTCCACGTCGCTTCGCGACGTGGAGCGCCGTCCAGAGGGACCACGAGGAGGTAGAGCCGCCAGCGGATGCTCGATCCCAGCAGGATGGCCTTCAGCCGTTTTCCTGCACCACCACAGTTCGCATTACTGCTCTCTGCCTGCACGGGTGGTCGCAGGTTATACTACCCTTCTTCTTGTTTGGTCCTAGTTTCCGGCTTCTTGTAGTCCTCTCGCTTTCGTGGTTGGTCCTGTTTTTGTGTCCGTTGTCCATGTCTGTGTCGTCGTATCGTCTGTCATCGTAATCGTCGTGTCTTGTTTTTGGTATCGCCTCAGTGGTCCTCTTCTTCTTTCTTCTCTTCCTGCAACTTTACACATAAATTTCCTTACACGTTTATACTTATGCCGTTTGTTCTTCTGGTTCCTCTTCTTCTTCTTCCCGATCGTCTTTGGTGTCCTTGTTGCTGTGGTTGATCCTCTTCCTCTTCTGTCGTTGTCGGTCTTTCCTTGGCCTTCAGTGTTGCGTGTGCGAAATCCCGGAAGATGCGGAAGGTCGTTTTACCGACCAGATCCTCTTCCACTAGTGGCCATCCGTGGCCCTTTCTCTGCAGCGCCTCCCTCATGACCGTCCTTGCTTGCTCGTTCAAGCAGCACTGGTAGATGAGATGCCTCGAGGTTTCCACCGCCTTACACTCGCACAGAGCGGTATCGCTCAGTGCGAAGGTGCTGAGTTTCCACCTGAAATTTCCATGACCGCTAAGAAACTGCGTTACGTAATAATCCGGCTGTATCCATGTGGATCTCACCCTCTGTCGGACGTCGCTGAAGAACTCGAACGTCGTTCGGCCGTCACACGACGTCCGCCATCGTTGCTGCCATGCGTCCATCGTTTCTTCCCGTGCCTGTTGTTCCTCTTCCTTTGACGGGTTTGGTCCTTTCCTGATGCTGTAGATCTTCGCGCGTTCCTTCAGCAGCAGGTCTATCGGGATCACTCCCGCGATGACTGGAAGCGCGGCCGTTGACGTCGTCGAGTAGGCCTTGGTCACTCGAAGGAGGGCCAATCTCTGTGATCGTACCAGTGCAGTTCTCGATTTGGCCTGTAGCAGGTCACACCATGCGGCTGCCGCGTACGTGGATATGGGCACGTAGAGACCCCTATACAGTGTATATAGGGCCCCATAGCCCAGTCCCCAGTTCGCTTTGGCTATCCTCGCGAGAGAGTTGAATAAATTCATACACTTCTCGGAGACCTTCCGCACATGCGTGTCCATTTTCAGGCCATTCTCGAGGTGCACTCCTAGGTACTTTATCGCAGGTTGCATCTTGATGCCTCTACCGTTGAGGCGGATGGTCGGTGGTCTCCGTATGTCGAGGTCACCCTTGACCAACAGCATCTCGGTCTTCTCGGCTGAAAGCTGCAGTTTCTTTCTCCTACACCACTCCGATGCCGCGTTCACCGCGGCCTGGCCCCGGGCTCTGAGTTCCTCTCGCGAGTTCCCAGAGACGATGATCAGCACGTCGTCGGCGTAGGCAATGGCCTCGCATTGTAACTCCTCGGATGACAGCAAAACCAGCAGGTCGTCGAATATCAGGTTCAAAAAATTGGTCCCAGCATCGAGCCCTGCGGGCACCCCTCTGTAACGGATTTACTCACCGATTCCTGCTTTCCCATGATCTGCACGGACCTTTCGGAGAAGTAGCTGTCCACTAGACCATATAGGTTTCGCGGGCAGTCCCTCCTTTTCAGCTCGTACAGGACATTCGGCCACCATACGTTGTCGAACGCCCCCGAAATATCGAGGGCAATTGCGAGAACGTAACTCTCCTCGGCCTTACTCGCGACCACTTCGCGGAGTTTGACTATGGCGTCCTCCGTCGACCTTCCTGGACGGAAACCATATTGTCGGTCGGAGGACAGTCGATGGTCGAGGAGGAGTGGCGCAAGTCTCACAACCATCAGTCTCCCGAGCAATTTCCCCACCATTGACAGCAGGCAGATTGGACGATACGACTTCGGGCTGCTGCGATCTCGATCCGGTCCTTTGGGGATCGCGATAATGTTCCCGACCTTCCAGCGGGTCGGAAATACTCCCCAGTCGAGGCAGCCGTTGCAGAGTTTGAGGAGCTCCTCCCGGATGCATCCCCAGGACCGCTGGATTACCTCGACCTCGATCCTGTCCGGACCCGGGCATTTGCCTCTCCTGAGTCTCGATACCGCTGCACCCAGTTCCTCTTCGAGAAACGGTGGTGCAGCGTCCGTATCCGGTAGAACAGCTGCTTCGCGGCGGATCCACACTTGCTCTGGCGTCTCCTCGTGCGCCTCGTCATCTGGGACGAGGGCCCTCAGCAACGTCTCGGCGGTGGCCCTCCACGATGTCGTCTGTTCCCCGTCTGCAAGCACCAAAGATGAAACGGCCTCCTCGCTTCTTAGCTTCCCGAGCGCCGCTTTGGTTGCGACGCCCCATGGCTCTTTTTTCCCCTTTTTGGTGACAAACTGGCGCCACGTGCTGTTCTTCACGTTTGCCACCTTCTTCTTGTACACTCTCCTGAGGGCCTTCCATTCTTCTTTGTAGACTTCCTTTGTAGTTGGGTCCCTGGTCATCTGAAATTTATGCCGCGCCCGGTAGGACGCTCTCTTTAATTGTGTAAGTTCTCCCGTCCACCACGGCTTAGAACGATCATGCCATTTCTTGAGTGGTATTGCAGCGTCGCAAGCGCTAGTCAGTACACTCTCGAGTTGCGCTGCCACACTCTCAACGTCTTCGGCGCAAAGAATTTGCGCGTTAGAGAGAGAGTGCTTCTCGCACATCAGGACTCGCTGGAACTTGTCCCAATTGGCATTTCTCGCGTTAAACCGTGGCTTCTGGAACGGCCTTCTAGTACCACCACCAATGTCGAGGTCCATTCTGGTTTCGATGATCCTGTGGTCGCTGGAGGAACCGCTCTCGTGCACCTTCCAGGTACGCGCGAGCGGTATCGCTTCCCAGCTCACCAGCGTGACGTCGATGTTGGATGATCCCCGAGAATTCTGGAACGTGGTGGGTTGTTCCGGCTCATTCAGAACTAGCAGACCGTGCCGCGCGATAAGCTGCTCCAGCTCCCCGCCGCGACTGTCGGTTCTCCCACTGTGCCAGAGGAGCGATTTCGCATTTGCGTCCGCTCCAATGACCAGTATTCGTCCCTTGAGTCTCGTCACGATCCTGTCCAAGTGCTCCAGTCCAACTCCAATATCCACCGATGGTGGGAAGTATTGGCTCACCACGTATATTTCCGCGCCGTCAATAGAGACCTGGACGCAGACGCAATGCGTCGTGCACAGATCCGCGATTTCCAGCACGGTGAATCCTCGGTTACGGACGCAGATCGCCGTCCAAGGCGGTTGACCCGCTTTACCGCGCGATATCACCCTTGCACCGTTGCCGAATCCTGGTATGTGTCCATTGACGCTGTACGGCTCCTGCATCAGCAGGATGTCAGCGTCTAATTTCTCCATCTCAGACCGAACCTCGTGTGGTACTAATCTCGATCGCTGCATGTTGTGCTGCAGGATCTTGATTCCTCGTCCAGCCGTATAGTCGCCCTTAGCAGTGGTAAACCGTCCTGTTCACCGACTTCTCGAGAGCCTTCCTGTGCGCGGGGCATTCCTTGTTGGATGCTGCATGGTCCCCCTTGAGTCCGAAGCGCCTGCAGTTCACGCAGACCGCGGACTGTGTCTTCTTGGGGCACGTTTTCGCCCCGTGCCCCTCCTCCGTGCAATGGCTGCAGACCTCCTCCTTGTGTCTGCAGTGCTTGGCGATGTGCCCGAATCCTTGGCATTTGAAGCACCGGCTGACTGCGAGAAAGTCGCGCACCTTGCACGCGTTCCACCCAAGGAAAACTTTGTTCGCCTCGAGCAGCCTCTCTCGCAGCTTCGGTGTAACCTCGGCTACCCAATTGGTCTCGTCGCTGTCCTTTCTTCCTGTCCTGAAACATAAAGAAAAATTTCCATCAGACTCTTCCCCTTCCATTACTTTCGCGTTCTGTTTGCGCAGGCTCGCGAGGATGTCCTTTTCCGTCATCTCCCTCGGGACGTCGAAAATTATCATCCTCGGGTTTTTGACCGTCGGTGTCCTGGTCTGCAGTCCGGCTTCCCGGAGCCTAGTGTTATCCACTAGCTCCTTCAGCGCCTCCGGTGTTGTGGTTTCCACGACAATACCATTGCCGTGGATTGGCTTAACCGCCTTCACCTGCATCCCCCTCTTGCGAGGGTTTACCAGGGTGAAGACAGCCTCGCGTGCCTCCTCGCTCGTCCTGATTTTCCCCTCCTCTGCGTCCGGGAAAATCATAACGACGTTCCTGGGTGGCCGGACTGCCGACGGCGACACCTTCGCCAAGGTCATTTTTACCCTGTCCGCATAGGACAAGGTGGCTGGTGTTTCCGCCTTCTTTGCCACCCTTTCCAGGCATCTCGTCGCCTGCAGGGATTTCTGGACGGCGCCGCTCAAGGCCCCCTCCGACTTCCTTGCCTGAGCGTTCGCTTGCTCCAGTTTCCCCTCCAGGAAACTGCTCCTGAGAAGGGTCTCCTGCACCAAACCCCGCATCTCCTTGAAGCAGCGCAAGATAACCATTGCCTGCTCCTTGTTAACCTTTTTGACAGGATCCATGCAGTAAGCAAAGATCCTGTCCTCGATTGCGCTGGCCGCCTCCTTGGTGGAGGCGGCGGTCCTCTCCTTCATTGGTGGTGGTATATCCTCCGTCTTTTTCCGGTTCGCTGCTGGTGGTGGTGCCGTCTCCGCTGTCGTTTCCATAGTAGATAGGGACAGAGGGAATCTCGTTAATCCATTCATGCGCGTCACTAATTAGATGACGAGGCATTTGGCTAAAATCTGTCCGGATGCGCCCTAGGGCGGCCGGATATTTCCGAGGGTTTCATTCGCCACCTCGTTAGGCGTTCAGTTGATCCCGCGAAGGGGACCAATAACAACATTATCAAACTTTAACAAAATTCCACTTTCTAGCGTTCCACTGCCAAGGGCTCTGCCACGCAGGCCTGGAAGAATTAGGACGGAGTCCCCTCGGGGGAAGCGAACTTAGTCACGACTAGCGTGTTCAGGGAAAGCCACGCGAAGGCGTCGCCCGGGCTTCTACTACTCGTAGTCGCCCGCTCCGCGCCATGTAACACAATAGTGCCCATGACTCGCACCGCCCGGTGTAGAGCATCAGGCGGGCTTTTCTTTTTGATCAGCGGCAGTTGCTTTGTCTTTCAATTGTCATGCAATAAATTACCGGCTCGGGCGATCGCCAGAGCCTGGTCAGATACTAATCATGCATTGCAGCCCGGGAGCGGAGCTGCGTCGTGCACGCACGCACGCTGCCGCTCCGCTCCCGAGCCCTGTCTCTTGATCATGCAGGACGTTCACCTATTAACTTACTGGCGCGGGCGGTCACCATGCATACCCCCACTCCCGCGCCTGGTCTATACATTCATGAGACGATCAACTTTCGTTTTATACGGTCGTATTGTGGTAGAAGTGACTCGGCTATCCGATTCGGTCGTAGTCAATGAAGGCATTTGCTATCTCTAATGACGATCTTAGCGCCATCATGGAGACCGTGATCAGATCCTTATCCTTGAAACCCAGCAGCTTCAGATTTGCCTGTGTTTCCTTTGGCATTGCCCCTCTTACTCCGACCACAATCGGTAGCACGACTGCTGTTGCGCAGTGTGTTCTCAGCCTTATGTATTCCTTTGTCTCCCGATATTTCGAGATTTTCTCCCGGGAGGCTTGTCTTAGACTATTCTTGTCTTCGTATCTCACCGTGACGTCTACGACATAAAGCCTATCATGGTCTTTAATAACCAAATCTGGCTTACGTATGTCACCCATGACGTTCACGGTGGGCTCATCGAAGACTGCCCATTTGGCCGCTGTTCGTTCTTTGATCAAGTTTTTGATCTCGTCGTGTCTTCTTATTCGGCTGGGCTTTGTGTGGGTGCAGCATCCCAGCACGTGGCCGAGCGTCTCGGCCTGAGCCCCACACCTTCGGCAGCTTGCATCCATGTCCTTGTTCCCTCTTTTCAGGGCCACTTTGGTGCCAAAGGTGTTTGTCCTCAGTTTTAGAGCATCCAGGTACCTGGAATGCTTTAAGAGGTTTGGGTTGAAGAGCCAGGCGTTACCAACTTTATCGTTGCAGAAGTCGGCTACTCCTTGGCCTTGCGAGATAAGTTGCTTCCATTTATCCGTCTCTTGCTTTCTCAGATTCCTCCTGGCTTCTTCTATCTTAACCATGGTGGTTGGCCATTCTAGCCCGATCGTCTTTGCATATCTCTCTAGCATTCCGCTTTGTTCTCGTAGGGCCTGTTGCACGGAATCGTCTGTGGAATCAAGCATCTTGATTCCGCTTCTTAGGACCGCTAGTTTAACGATGTTTTCGATCTTTTGTAGGCCTAGCCCTCCATGGTTTTTCTCCGAGTATATTATCCCGTCCGCAGTTGACGGGTGGAGTTTCAATATACTCTTGACCACCTGTTTGATTTCGTGGTCTACCTCCTGTAGCGTCTTGTTTGGCGGGGGGCATACCACCAACTCGTGGATACACTTTGGCAATAGGTGTACTTTTATCAGCTCGATCTTTTGGTGCGGCTTAAGCCCCATTTGCCCAATCTTCCTGGCTGCCTGTACTATTTCCCTCAGCCCGTCTTTGTTTGCTTTTATGCCAAACCATGGGTCGAGGGCCACTCCCAGGTATCTTGTCGCCTCGTTGGGTTTAATCGTGGGTATCTCCTCTGATCCTATTTTCATGTTTGGGTCTTGGAGGAACCACGTCTTATTTTTGGCCACGATCTCCACGCTGGCACATTTGGGGATGGATAGTTCCATCCCCAGTTTCTTTAAATATTTCGTCAGCATCAGTATTTGTTTCCTGGCCTCGCTCTGGTCCTTTCCCAGAAGCACCAAGTCGTCTGCGAAGGCTAGTACTGACACGTTGTTGTCACGGAGACTGATCCCATTCGTTGTGTCGTTGATTTTACTAATAATGGGATCTAAGACCGTATTAAACAACAAGGGGGATAATGGGTCCCCCTGCTTGACTCCTCTATTCAGGGTAATCTGGATTTGGCCCCCGTTAGTTTTTATTTCGGTTCTGCACCGTTCATACATCTTCCCGATGTAATGCCGGACCTCTTCAGGGACCCCTTTATCCGCTAGAGCAGCGCCTATTGCTGCATGGGAGACCGTGTCGAACGCTTTCGAGATGTCCACCACCGTGAACACACCTCCGCTCGTCTGCTTCATTTTTGCCAGCAGCGCGCTAAGGATAGCCACATTATGTTTGCATCCATTTTCGTTTACGAACCCTTTTTGCCTTTCTGAGAGGTTGATGCAGTCTCTCAGTCTGGAATCTATCATTCCGGAGAATATTCTTCCTACCAGAGAGCCAATGGTTATCGGCCTCCAATTTTTGGCATCTCTCATATCTTTCCCAGACTTGGGTATGAGAGTCGTTCGATTCTCCTTGAAGCGTCTGGGGTGGTATCCCTTCAACAAGAGCAGATTGAATAACTTCGTGAGGATTTGCACTACCCCTTTCTTCTTGATGTGGGCTTTCTTAACCCCGTCTGGCCCTGCTGCCGTATTAGCTTTCATTCTGGCCATCCTTTTCACAACTTCGTTTGCTTGAATCGGCGTCCATAGTTCACCGACCGGGATCATCTCAGGTCTCCGATTTCCTGTTAGGGATTCGCACTCCGGGCCTGGCGTTCCCCAGAGTGCGGTATATAGATCTTTGATGCTGCTCGTCTCGGGGTGGATGATGACATCCTCGTTTTCCCCTAGCAGCTTGCCCTCCAGAGCCATGCTCACCAACTTCTTGGGGCATTTCTGGTATAGGTTCTGGTATTTCATGTATAAGAACCTTCTCCTCCTTGTGTTATTGCTGGGCCACGCCTCTCTGTCGTTTTCTCGTTCTCTGTTATTTCTCCTTCGCCTCTGGTTTCTCTGCGGGTTGGTCTCTTCTCCCAGTAACAGGATCTCGATGATTTCATCGATCACCTCGTCTATACCCTCGTGGCGGCTTCCTTCGTCCTCGGCCAACTCGGTCAGGCGGGCCTGGACGCTAGCCCATTCGCCTACGTCCGTATCCCCAGTTCCAATCGCTGCAACTAGGGTTGAACGCCAGTCGTCGGAGCTGTCTTCCTCCAGCGTCCCCGACGATGCCTCGACTGGCGACGTCTCCTCTGCTTCCCCTACAGACAGAGATTCCGTTTCGTCACTGGAGTTCTCGATAGTGATCGTTTCTATTATTGGGGGCGTCAATTGTCTCCTTTTGTCACTTATTTGCTTCAGGGTTTTGTTTGGGAGGTATTCCCTTATGAGGACATTCACCCTCGTCCTCCCCCTGAACCTCCCGTCTAGTTCTCTTAGGAGGGCCGTCTCTTCTTCCGACCAGACCGAGGCCCTGGCTCCTCTCTTTCTATTGCTCGGAGTAGCTCCTTCAGTGAGTCTGCGCTTTTCGTTTCTGACGGCTGGATGCCTCAGCCTCTCGTGCGTCGAAAGGCCCCTTTGCGACCCAAATGCTTTATCGCATTCGGTGCATTTGAACGCACCTTCTTGAGCAGTTTTGGGACCCCTGCACTTGGGGATATGGCATTTCAATGCATGGATCTTACCGAATTTCTTTTCGCATTTACCGCAACGCCATTTGACGCTTAGGGTGCCGTGGTACTTCGCGACATGCTTCGCAAAGTCTCCTTCGTTTAGGAACTGTACGTCGCAGTTCTTGCTGAGGCATTCCGCACACTGGATGGAGCCGCCCAGTGGCAGCTCGACTGTTTGCTCGTGTCCTTGGACATTGCCTAGGTTGTCATCGAAGGTCCCCTCACTGCTTGCGGACATGTCCGCCACTGGAGACCCGGGACCGTGGGCTCCAGCGCCCGAAACATCACCTAAACTACTACTTGGCATGCACTAACTAATTTTTTTTTTTTTTTTTTTCTAACTAACTACTACTAACTAACTAACTAACTAACTACTTATACCCCCTTAACTGGTGAGACCTGCTTCGGCCACGCCGTGGAAAGCCCCCAATCCACAGGGTTTACGCACCGCTGATACTTGCGAACTTCACCGCTGGTGATGCTGGCGGCGCCAGTGGCGCAGCGACTGAGCGCACGCTGCGAGCGCGCGATCCGACCGTCACGCCACCCCAACACAGTGGCGACGTTGTGAACTATCCTCTACGGAGGTTAGCTTTTGCCCAGCACCTTCGTTCGCTCGTATCTTTCGATTCGTCGAACGGGATATCATTAAGAGAGTCATAGTTACTCCCGCCGTTTACCCGCGCTTTTTTGAATTTCTTCACGTTGACATTCAGAGCACTGGGCAGAAATCACATTGCGTCAACACCCTCGGGGGCCATCGCAATGCTTTGTTTTAATTAGACAGTCGGATTCCCCTAGTCCGTGCCAGTTCTGAGCTGAGCGTTGAATGGCGGCCGAAGAGGACGACCACGACGGTGAAACCGACACGGAAGCCTCGCAGCAAGGAAGATCCGCGGGAGGCGATGGCACGGGACCGAGCTCGGATCCCGGATGCGAGACCGAAATCCCGACCGTTCACCTCACCCAGGCCCGGCTCGTCAACCAAACCCGTTTCCCAACCAAGCCCGACACGCCCCGCTCCTCAGAGCCAATCCTTATTCCGAAGTTACGGATCCAATTTGCCGACTTCCCTTACCTACATTAATCTATCGACTAGAGGCTCTTTACCTTGGAGACCTGCTGCGGATATGGGTACGAACCGGCGCGACACCTCCACGTGGCCCTCTCCTGGATTTTCAAGGTCCGAGGGGAAGATCCGGACACCGCCGCAACTGCGGTGCTCTTCGCGTTCCAAACCCTATCTCCCTGCTAGAGGTTTCCAGGGAACTCGAACGCTTATACAGAAAAGAAAACTCTTCCCGGATCTCCCGACGGCGTCTCCAGGTCATTTTGGGTTACCCCGACGAACACTCTTACGAGGGCCCGAATGGTTTGCGGTTCCGCTACCGGGTTCCGGAATAGGAACCGGATTCCCTTTCGCCCAACGGGTGTGTGTCTCTCAAATAAAACTCTGTTTTAGGACACCACATCTGCATAGGATTTCTCTTAGGGCTTAGGATCGACTGACTCGTGTGCAACGGCTGTTCACACGAAACCCTTCTCCACGTCAGTCCTCCAGGGCCTCGCTGGAGTATTTGCTACTACCACCAAGATCTGCACCGACGGTGGCTCCAGGCAGGCTCACGCCCAGACCCTTCTGCGCACACCGCCGCGACCCTCCTACTCGTCAGGGCTTCATGGAGGACGGTCACCCGCGAGCGGGTGGCACGTCCCTCCCCACTTGCCGCTGACGGCGGAGTATAGGCGCGACGCTTCAGCGCCATCCATTTTCAGGGCTAGTTGCTTCGGCAGGTGAGTTGTTACACACTCCTTAGCGGATTCCGACTTCCATGGCCACCGTCCTGCTGTCTTAAGCAACCAACGCCTTTCATGGTATCCCATAAGCGTCGACTTAGGCGCCTTAACTCTGCGTTTGGTTCATCCCACAGCGTCAGTTCTGCTTACCAAAATTGGCCCACTTGGCACTCTGATTCAATTGTAATCTCGTGGCTTCATGATCCAAGCAAGCCAGAGATCTCACCCATTTAAAGTTTGAGAATAGGTTGAGGTCGTTTCGGCCCCAAGGCCTCTAATCATTCGCTTTACCAGATGAAACTCGCACACGTTCGCGTAGGAACGAGCGAGTGCCAGCTATCCTGAGGGAAACTTCGGAGGGAACCAGCTACTAGATGGTTCGATTAGTCTTTCGCCCCTATACCCAGTTCCGACGATCGATTTGCACGTCAGAATCGCTACGGACCTCCATCAGGGTTTCCCCTGACTTCGTCCTGACCAGGCATAGTTCACCATCTTTCGGGTCCCAACGTGTACGCTCTAGGTGCGCCTCTTCTCGCAATGAGAACGAGACGCCCCGGGAGTGCGAGGCCGCATCGTAACGCGGCCGATCCTCCCTCGGTCGACGCGAAGGTCGACCTTCACTTTCATTCCGCCTTTAGGTTTCTTTCTCCCAATGACTCGCGCACATGTTAGACTCCTTGGTCCGTGTTTCAAGACGGGTCCTGAGAGTACCCAAAGCAGTAGCGTCGCCGACCGGTAATTCGAAGCTCGGCCAGTCCAAGGACACCGCCTGCTAACAGCTGGCCAGGCCCGGGGACGGCACCAGGTCCGTGCCTCCGGGTAAGAACTGACCGGGCTTGCGGCGGGCCTGACGCACACACATTCGAAAATGGATTTTGGTTGCGGCCCGATACCGTCAGAGTACCGTCGCGCAGCCGGCCGGGCGGCCGAGGGTCTGTCGCGTGCTCTGGGAGCAACGAAACAGGCAACCGCTCGGGCCGTAGACCGACACGCAACGGGTCGCGACGTTCTACTAGGGGAGAAGTGCACGACTACGTGGCCGGAACATTCGCCGCCGGTGGTGTACCCTCGCTAATGGAACCACTAATGGTCCACACCCGGAGTATCGCGCACCGACGGGAGCCAGCCTCGTCGACGATGAATCTCCCCATTCGATCTTTTGGGTTTCTCAGGTTTACCCCTGAACGGTTTCACGTACTCTTGAACTCTCTCTTCAAAGTTCTTTTCAACTTTCCCTCACGGTACTTGTTCGCTATCGGTCTCGTGGTTGTATTTAGCCTTAGATGGAGTTTACCACCCACTTAGGGTTGCACTCTCAAGCAACCCGACTCTATGGAGAGATCCTCCCGAAACGCGTACCGGTCGCTACGGGCCTGGCACCCTCTGCGGGTAAGTGGCCCCATTCAAGATGGACTTGGACGCGGTGCGACGTCACGGGATAAACGGATCCTCCTGAACACTACAATTCCCTGCGGCGGAACCGCGGGATTCAGTGCTGGGCTAATTCCTGTTCGCTCGCCGCTACTAAGGAAATCCTTGTTAGTTTCTTTTCCTCCGCTTAGTAATATGCTTAAATTCAGCGGGTAATCTCGCCTACTCTGAGGTCGTCGTCAATCGTTTTATTATATATATATAAATAAATTTGTGCCACCAGAGAAAAAAAGGCTGAGAGAGGAGACCGTGAAACGGAGAGAAGATATTTTGGAGAAGCGCGCGCGCGCGCGCGCGCTGCCTCCGGAATTATAAAATCGTGCTCCCTCTTTTGGATATTATTGTACACCTCGAACGGGTCTCCCGGCGGGAGTACGGGGTGTGCGCGTATTGCGTATCATCCCCGTACACACATCCCGGCTCGTAGCCCGACGACGACGACGACGGATCGATGTGGATCGATCTCGTTTATTATATATATCCAGAGGTGCCATCGCACGATTCCAGAGGAAAGGTGTCTTTTCGTCGCGCACCGTCGATTCGATCCGTGAGACTCTCGCGGAACGAGCACCGGTTTTTACTTTAACGTCCGTCCGCTATATTAGCTTTGAGATTCCGCTGTCCCTCACACGCCGTGTGACTCGAGCAGAGGGAACCGCCGAAAAATAAGCTTTTCCGTGGACTGGACGACCGGTGAGACGCGCGGTGGTCTCGTACACGATCGACCAACAACGCGACAAAGACAATGTGGGGCGCGATCGGGGAGACTCGTTCTTCCATTCTACGAAGGAGAGTCTCTCCCTCTCTTGCACATTTCGCGCGGCATCAGCGCCTTTCGGTTCGTCAAAAGTTCCAGAATTCGCCCAGCCGCGCCAAGGAGGATTCCGGGGGTACAGAAACGTTTAGAGAAGCGACGAGTGGAGCAATCTCTCTTCATCGGATGTTTGGCGCAAACACTCTTTTGTGTGTCGACGGAACGTGGCCATAGGGAGAAAATGAATAATAGGGCTAGGCGAGGACACGCGCAACTACGGGGAAATACATCGATCCGATATCCTGTTGACGCGTGGTTTATTTATCATCCCGCACAGCGCCTCTATTTTCTCATTGTAGACCCTTGGATCTTCACGGCGTCCCGAAGAACGAGTGTGTGTTGTGCCCTCGGTGTTATATAGAGATTGACTGACAACACTTCTCACTTGTCAACGACGACCCTCCTCTTTATAAAATCCCTGGGGCCGCGTGAACCCGACGATATAGATCGATCGGCGCACGATATGCCGCGCACTGCTCTTTCCTCTCTTCTCTATCATCTCTCGCTGCTCTCCCCTTCTTCTTTTCGGTCTCTTTCTCAGGACAAATTTTTCATTTCAGGCGACGTCGGGAGCACGGTAGAAGATCTCGCGCGGAACGTGAAGTCAAATCTACACACTCACCCCGGTGCGAGCGGAGAGGCTGCTCTGTGTGTGATGATCCAGGGAGCGGTGCCAAGCACACGGGCGGTCGTTGTAAAACAACGACGCGCGACGCCGTGAAAGCACGCACGCGAGTCCGCACGATCATTCTCATCACATTCGCCTCTCTCTGCTTCTCGCACGGGAGAGAGATAGAGAGTACACGCTTCACGCGAGCCGTGGCAAACACCGACGAACGGCCCAACTTTCGCTCGTACGTCGCGTATCTCGCGTGTACCATCGACCCGACTCCGAAACGCGTTACATCGTCGGAAACGCGAGACGGCGAGGATGATATTATATACGGAGAACCGACGCAAGCAGTCTTTTGTATGCGATAACGACCCTCAGCCAGGCGTGGTCCAGGAATTGTATCCGTGGACCGCAATGTGCGTTCGAAATGTCGATGTTCATGTGTCCTGCAGTTCACACGTTGACGCGCAATTAGCTGCGTTCTTCATCGACCCACGAGCCAAGTGATCCACCGTTCAGGGTAATCGTGTTATTAAATATGTTCGTTATATCTTTTGTTCTCGGTTCGGATGAAGCCGAGGCCCGTGGCGCCTCCAACCAGCGCGCGAAGGAGGTCCGGGCGTCGCCAGCGTTGACGACACTGTGTGAGATTTGTGTCCAGGACGGGAACCGTCGAAGCGTAACGCGGAAACACCGCGCGACACGTCCGACGGCCGAGCGTACAAATTCATTTAAAAACCTTCGAGATACACGGATACGAGAACCGTAATCGCGTACTCTGCGGGCGGGCCACCGCACGCGGCAGCGTCCCCTCCTCACACGCTCTCTATCGTCGTCGCCGTCCCCCGAAAGCGGACGCGCGGCCGGCTTCGATCGGTCCAATCGGACTTTCGCTATCGAAGCTTCACAGCCGGTCCTTTTTTGGCTATCGGGGCGCGATCGAGCGAGCGAGCGGTACCGGGGACGCACGTCCACGCGATCGATGTGCGAGCCGCCCTAGGTTACCCGCCGGGTCCTCTCCGAGGAGAGGGTCCGTCGTGTCACAGGACTTCTATTCGGAGAGCGCGACCAAAACTGAGGAAGCGGGATGCGAGTGGAAGAAGCGTCGTGTCGAGAGAGAGCGAAACGTCGCGAAGCACAGGAGGCTTCGACGGCGGCTCGTTCCTCTGCCCTCTCCTCGCGCGCGCGCGCTTTACTTAACCCCACTCGGGGCGCTTGCGGTGCGTTTTCGTCCCCGTCTTGGGTCGCGAGTGACTCTCCTTTCTCGATACGAGCGTACAGACGCACGCGCAGACGCACGCGCAGACGGTAAGTATCGTGTATATAACACGGCGGCACACGCCTCCGATACGAGGTGAACGCGAATCGACGAGGCGGCGGATTACCGGAGGCA